>JACEFZ010003815.1:120000-255000 GCA_014155875.1 Cepaea nemoralis
TTTTCTACACGTCTTCCTCTCATTCCCACGCTGCCAACTGTCATATTTCTTTAGTGTAAAATCGGCTACTTACTTAATATTAATTAATATTTCATTGTTCATTATAATTTCTATATAGCGAGGGGACTTCAAGGGGCATAACTTTTAATAACATTGCTATATACCTTATAATCATATTGTTGCATCGTTTTTAAAGATTTATAAACTCTTTGTCTATAGTTATTTACAGGCATATGAGTTATAATAAATAATGATATAATCTTTAAGGCATTTTCAAAGTTTTCATAAAAATAATGCATAATGCATAACATTGTAACTCATCTTTTTATGCTTAAAGAAGTTATATACAGTCATGTAGGTAATCAAAAACAGTTTTCATTAAAAATAATGGATGGTGTGTGGAAGGACATTCTTTTAACTTACTTTTTTTGTGTTGTATGAATTTAATGAGACGCTCCCCGTCAGGAGCTGGGCGAAGCCACGCTGGGTCAGATAGATAGACAGACCCACCTTTTTGCTGCAGTTATCTACAGGCATATGCGTTATAATCCTCCTCCTCCTCCTCTCTCCTCCTCCTCCTCCTACCCTCTTCCCCTCCCCCTCCTCCCTCTCCCTCCTCTTCCTCCTCCATCCTCCTCCTCCCTCTTCCTCCTCCTCCCTCTTCCTCCTCCTTCCTCCTCCTCATCCTTCCTCCTCCTCCCTCTTCATCCTCCTCCTACCTTCTCGCCCTCCTCCCTCCTCCTAATCACTCCTCTTCCTTCCTCCTCCCTTCTCCTCCTCTCTCCTCCTCCTGCCTCCTCCCTCCTCCTCCTCCCTCCTCCCTCTTCCTCCCTCCTCCTCCCTTCTCCCCTCCTCCTCCCTCTCCTCCTCCTTCCTCCTCATCCCTCCTCCTCCTCCCTCCTCCTCCTCCCTCCTCCTCCTCCCTCCTCCTCCCTCCTCCTCCTCCCCCTCCTCCTCCTGCGTTCTCCTCCTCCCTCCTCCTCCTCCCTCTTCCCTCCTCCCTCTTCCTCCTCCCTCCTCCTCCTCCCTCCTCCTCCTCCCTCCTCCTCCTCCTCCTACTCTTCCCTCATCTTCCTCCCTCCTCCTCCTTCCTCATCCCTCCTCCTCCCTCTTTCTCTTCCTCCCTCCTCCTCCTCCCTCCTACTCCTCCCTCACCTCCTAATCCCTCCTCCTCCCTTTTATTCCTCCTTACTCCTCCTCCTCCCTCCTCTTCCCTCCTCCTCTCTCCGCCTATCTCTTCCTCCCTCTTCCTCCACCTCCCTCTTCCTCCTCCCTCCTCCTACTCCTCCTTTTTCTTCTTCTGCTGCTGCTCTTTCTAATGCTTTTTGTAAGTTGGTCTTCGTTTATCTAAGGTTGTTCTAACTGCAACCAATAAATGATTAGACAGACAGGCAGGCAGACAGACAGACAGAGAGGGAGGGACGGACAGAAAGACAGACAGACAGACAGACAGACAGACAGACAGACAGACAGACAGACAGATAGTCGGGAACGGGAACTTATATGACTACTTATATGAATTAAATGAGATGCTCCCCATCAGGTGCTGGGCGAAGCCGGGCCGGGTCAGACAGTCAGACAGACAGACAAATAGATAGTCGGGAACGGGAACGGGAGCTTATATGACTACTTATATGAATTAAATGAGATGCTCCACATCAGGAGCTGGGCGATGTCGGGCCGGGTCAGACAGACAGACAGACAGACAGACAGACAGACAGACAGACAGACAGACAGACAGACAGACAGACAGACAGACAGAAAGATAGTCGGGAACGGGAACGAGAACTTATATGACTACTTATATGAATTAAATGAGATGCTCCCCACCAGGGACTGGGCGAAGCCGGGCCGGGTCAGCTAGTTTTGAATAAATTATGTACCATGAGTTGGTCAGAACAAGTCGCCGTAAGCATTCAGCCAGGCATCGCATTGCTTAGGTAGGCGGCGAATGCCGTCCGCGAAAAGGATTGAGGTTGCTCCTTGAACCAAGTGTTTACCGCATTCATTACGTCTGCATCTGTGTGAAATCGTTGCTCTTTGAGAGCTTTTTTAGAGGTCCGAACAAATGAAAATAACATGGTGACAAATCAGGACTATAGGCTGGAAGTTGCAGAATTTCTCACTTCTTCCAAGCTAATGCTTCCTGCACAGTCTTTGCAACATGCGGACGAGCATTATCGTGCAAGAAAATCACACCGCGAGAAAGCATGCCGGGTCGTTTATTCTTGATGGCTTTTTGCAGCTTGTCTAGTGTTTGCAAATAGTTGGTAGAGGTGATATTGACACCAAGTTCTTTAAAGTTGGCCAACAATAGCCCTTCATGGTCAAAAAATGCGCTCAGCATAACCTTACCAGCGGAAACCTGTAACTTGAATTTCTTTTGGCTTTTGGTGATCCAGCATGCTTCCGTTGCATGCTCTCTCTTTTGCTGCTCGGCTCAAAGTGGTGACACCATGATTTATCGCCTGCCACTATGCGGAAGAGAAAGGCATCACCCTCCACTCTGTAACTCAGCAAGTGGTTCAAACACCATCCCATGTGTTCCTCTTTTTGGTGGTCGGTCCATGTTTGATCCATGGTACCCATTGTGAACATACCTTCCGATATTGCAGTTTCTTACGAACGACCTTTTGAATTGTCCCAATTGACACATCAAATTCTTTTGCTGGCGAACGTATGCTTCGACAACGGTTCATCTATACTGCTACATCAATTTTGGCGATGGTTTTCTCTGTTGCAACAATATTTTCTTGACCCGGCCGTCGAAGATCTGTCGTGAACTGACATCCTTTCCGAAGCATTAGTGCCCAGTCTGACACAGTCGTCTTCGACACACATTTGTTACCGTACGCTGCCTGCATTCTTCGATGAATGTCCACTGGTCGACATCCTTCAAATGAAAAAAACTGAAACACCGCTCTTTGAACTTCTTTTGACGGATTTTGGATCAACCCGACCATTTTCTCAACGGTCAGAAACAGAACCTATGCATCATGGGACGATAAGCACGTGCTCTTTTATTCATTGGTCAGTACTTATCACATGACTATGACATGATCACGTTCAACGTACGCAATTACGCGCGGTGTGGCACGGATTTCAAATGAACGCCCCTTATATATAGTGCCATAATATCATAATGGTTATAAAAGGACAGCATATTTTAGACCAATCAGCACTTGATTGGTGATGTGGCCAATATCAGCATGGTATAAGCTTAAATATAGGTTTCAGTTTTCATAGTTACAATTAATACCCCCTTTTTTTTTTTAGAATTCCTATTTCAAAACAATGGTATCAAATCTACTGTAAATGTCATATAGCTACAGGAGTCACACCACTAGTCATGTCTACGTTAAGTAGCTAAGTAAAGGACCCATTTACACGCTTTAAGGTGCATTGGGCAAAATGGTGCTAGACCCACATTTTATACACCAATCAGCAATCAGTGGGTCATGTGGTCAATATCACGCTGACCACCTATATTTGCCAACAGATTTCCTGATACATATTTTATGCCGGGTCAGTTTTATAAATCCACCTTGATGAGGGTTCGAACTTACGCTAATCTACTTAAAATACTCAGCGGAGGAGCAAAATTTCTTTAAATTTCTCAACTTCACTAAATAGAGAGAGAGGTAACATTCTTTTATTTTCCAGTGAACTCATATTTCTGTGAAAACTGCCCACTGTAAGAAATGAGTTACACAGATAATAAAAACACATATTGTATGTACTTACCAAGCAGTTTGGCTGTTGATTTAAATCCAATATGCTGATAATGGTGAATGGCCGCTTTGTGGTATGATCGAATTTCCAGGGTTTATCTATTGTGCTTTTAACCTGTATATCTGAATATGACCAAACATACCCTCAAAAGACTGAAGGAAGTCCAGGTGGAATGAGGAACTGAAACGGGAACACATGTCGTCCCTGTGCTAATTCAGTGGTATTGCTGCCTTGGTTTGAAACTGAAGAGAATAATATGTACTGTGAAGTAACATCCAATAAAATTTCATTAACAATTTCACAACTGAAAGAATACAAATTATTCTGTTTATAGTTTGTTGATTACTGTTGATCTTCATAACTTTAAGAAAAACATCTCTCTCATCTCATCTCATCTTATCATGTTCCTCTTGTACCTTGCGGTGTCGAGGTGAAGTATAAACAGCGGGAGAGTGCCCGCGGATGGGCTTCATGTATCGATATTCCCATGGACTGTTATTCCATGCGTCCATTGTTTACATGGGCGGCCTCTTTATCTGCTTCCCTCTGGTCTGTACATCATTGCTTGTTGTAAAAATTAGAAAAAAACACACATATATACTAGTATTTTAGAAACTCTTTAGATTCAAATCGTTTCTGCTACATGCATGAGTGAATCAACTTGTGCTTACGGAGCATTTATTCTTTTGTTCCTTGGCAGTTTGCGTCTTAATCAAAAAAGGGGAAAAAATTATTTATTCAATGTGACTTTGAAAAATGTGATTCAAATGAGAAATATAGATGAACAAAGTCCAAAAAATGTAGCCAGTGTTGAAATCCGTGCAGTCATATATCCCAGGATGTTGTATATACTTTAAAAACAATGGAAACACTGTCCTTGATTTTGATAGATTATTTTGGAAATGTCAAAGAGGGACATAACACAGAACCAGCTCTATGACTATTCCCTGTGTATAAACTACCCTACAAAAACATTCTTATACAATATATTTATAGCTCAATATTTGAAACGATAACAGCAAGGCGAGGTCCCAAATATAAACTGCATATATTCCCATGGACACCACTTATAGCCATATAATATGAAAATCGACCTTTACCATAAATGATTTGAATGAAATTGGTAGAACTGCGGTAAAGCTGTGGAAGTGTGAACAATAAAAAATAACACAAAGTAATGCAGCTTTACAGAAGAGAATTAGGAAAAATACATGACGTTGCGGAGACTAGCCTTCATCAGCAAATAAATACATCTTTTCATTCTTCTCATCCTGTTATTATATTTTACTGTAGTCACTAGAGGGTCTTCTCTGTGATTACATGTTGTGTTTTGCATACGTAGGCCTATTTGTTTACTGATAAAGGCTAGTCGTCGCAACGTCCTGTATTTTTCATAATTCATAGTTTTTCATAGGTACAGACGATGAAGGTGTTAATGCCACCAAGCCTGACAGTTCTATTAGGTTTACAATTGAATGTCATTAAATTAAGTTTATGAGCTGTGTTAATACAGGAGGGATACATACTTTTGTTTAATGCTACAGTTTAGCGCAATTGCTACACCTTTCCGATACAAGATTTCCGAAATACTGATTAACCCTATACAGTTGATAGGTCATAAAAATCCACGCGCGGACATCTCTCAACAATCTGTTATATTGCGGTAATAAAGTTAACAAGGCAAAGGCATTTTTGTTTATTGATTGTTTGTTTAAATTCACCAAGGGAATAATGTTTTTTTTAATTTCTAAACTGTAGCCAGACAAATATATAATTGTTAAAAGGTGTAGTTAAGACTACGCATATTTTCATAACCTCACTTAATGGTACACTTACAAATGCCAAGCAACAAGCTATCTTGATTAAAGTAAACTTCGCTTGCAGAGTAGTGTCTAGTTACTGTTCGTCGGTTTTTTCCTGAACCAGTTGAGTGTTGTTCAGTCCAATGAACGTAGGCCTTTCCTTCGAATCTCAAAGTTATACCTAAAAATAAAATAATCAAATATAACAGAAATAGTGATAGGTCATACTGTTATAATACTGTTTTCTGTTGCCTAACTAGTAGACCTTTCAAATATGCAACCTTTTAATGAACTCAAATTTGGCCAATGGCAAGGTCAGTTTTCTAATGGTCTGATGCTTGTCTTTTATCGTAAGAATTTTTATTAGGATATAGATAAATGGTTAAAATTCTAGAAGGATTGGATAAGAAAGTGACCTTTAATAGAAACAGGCTATAAAGAAGGTAAATAAAGATATTATCTGGGGAATCTGGTCAAACAACCTGGGGTTGATCACAACGTCTGTAAAGAACAAGAAACATTATAATATTATAGGAATAATACAAAGACTTAAGAGAGAGGGCAAACAAATATCGCTTTGGTACAAGACGTCACGCCAGCAACATCTCTGTTTCATTATTACCCGGGATTACCACACAAATCTGCAATCTTGTCTGTGTTATTCAATGTTTGCACAAGCTTGCAAGCATTGAGACACCAGGAAGTGGAAGAATATTGACATTTGGAGATGATGTCCTTGCATATAGATAGGGAAGAGAAAGGATGCAGATAGTGCATGAGTTGCAGGAGACAGTAAACAAAGTGATCGACTGGTGTACAGAGATGGTCGGTGTCAACAATTCCAGTCCAGTTAAGCGTGTGTGTAAAGGTGCTCTCTGGACAATAAGATTGTTAAGGCTAAAGTCCCAGATCTAAGATGGGAATCGGTGCACTGAAGACTGGGGCAATGGGCATGGAGAAAATAATGTTGTTCAAACTACAACAACATCTCATTTTCTCAGTAAATGAGATGGATTATGACTGCTCGATGTGTCAAAAAGTCAGCTCGTGAAACTAGAGCACATACAGAATTAAGATATGCAGGTTAAAAAAAAAACATGTATCTATGAAAATATACATGGACACACACAAATGCAAAACAACATTGTACATATTTTCCAGAATAACTGAAACTCTGATGAAGAGACTATACTTTAATTCTTAATAACAACAATGCTTCTTGAAATACAGAGAACATTAAAAAAATTTATTTAAATAAAATTTAATTCTCACCATGGTGTCAGAGTAATATACATTCTTAGTGTATAAAGAATAGAACTCACAAAATAATCTTTTATACGAGTGCATGTAAATAATCAAAAAGTACCTCTCATCTTCATAGGTTCATTTAGTTCAACAGTGACATGACCTTGTAGGATGTTGCCTGCATAAAAGACACCACTCATGTTGGAGAAGGAGATCTCAAAAATGTTTAACTTCCCCATTGTCTCAAGCTGTTTTTTAACTACAGAGCTGAAAAAGAATCCAAAGACTTAACACCATAAGAAAGAAACAAACAAATAGCAAGAAAATGTTCATACAAAATATCATTCTCATCATATTAATCAGCCATAAGACATTGTACTGAAGATGTCAGGTCATGTTAGTACACTGCTTCCATTCGCAGCGATTGCCTTCACCTCTACCTAAGCCTGATACCCAATGTTGTTGCATGCCAGTGTGGTGTACTTTCTTGGATGCCCTTATTTCACCGTATCCCAGGATTTTGCGCTGTAGTATTTTCAGTAACTGACCGCGATATCTCAATACTGTGACCAAGCTAAGACAGTCTACTTAATAAAATATATTTTTCAACAGTCATAAATTTGAGATTACATGTTTAGGACCAGTTTTAACATACGGCTGGGAATCCTAGACAATTAGTAAACAAGGTGATATAATCCATAGAAGCCTTGCAGATGTAGTTTTATACAATGCTGAAAATTAATTGGACAGCCAAAATGAGCAATCTGTACATTTTGAGGGAAGCTAAGTCACAAAGACAAATTATCACAAACAGAAAGAAGTTGTCATCACTTTTGGTCACATCATGGGAAGACAAAAACTGGAACATGTTGTAACAACCGGAAAGATTTGTGGAAAGAGAGATAGAGGAAGACAGCGTGAGAAAATTCTTGACAGTTTTGTGCCATATAGTGGAAGAGAGTTAACACAAAATTGATCTATGCTGTCGGAGATCGCAATACATCTCCACAGATCTTGGTACCCGGTGTTCTGATTAACGATACTGATGATATTCTTCCACTCCACCATTCCAGTCCACCCAGCATCATTTCACTATCAAATTAGGCTTTATAGAAACATAAGAAAGAAACTAAATTATGCACACTTGTTGCTTAATGTATTAATCCTTCTGTAGTAATTGTCCTTTTCAAAATGTTTTGTTAATCACTGCTATACATGCACTAAGAAATATATAATTTTTAATTGTAGTAATATTATTTTTTTTTTTTTTTTACTTAATGATTTTTCAGTGGATATTACTACGAAAGTATGTTTACGTGAACACCGCGTATAAATATTGCAATGACTTTTAGTATACAGATTCAATAACTGTCTTTATAGAAGATCAGTATTGCTGGCCAATTTTGGATCATGACTGGTGTCAGCAATTTGAACTGTATTTCACAGTGGGAGTAAGACATATTGGAACATAACATGAACCATATATTTTACTGATGTTGTTAACCGTTACAAGAAGTGGCACACAGTACGTTCAGTTCAGAAGAAACGTAACATGGAAGAGATCAGAAACATTCTTTCACTTTTAAAAATAAAATCCCATGTTATAATTTAAGAACATTTTACTTTAACAAGCTTGCCACCTTATTCAAAATATTGTCTTATTGAACTTAAAATGGTTTATTTAGTTGAGAAAGTTTTTAAAAAAAATATATTTGTGATGGTTATAAAATATAGAGCTCATTATGGACTTTTTTTTTTTTTTTTTTAGCATATCCTTTACAGGACTTAGCTGTCAACACCAGCATCTTTCAGCTGTATGTTGATCTCTTGGCAAGATTACGCTCAGTAGTTTGCCATTGCTTTCTGAGCGGCCGGCTCACATACCCCGTAAGTTACCGATGCGATTCGAACCACTACTGATTTGAACCGTCATCACGTTACCGACGAGAGTATACGAGATTACGGAGAAAAGTCATAACCTCTAATCCACATTATCGACTAGTAATGTTATTTTCCTTTTCTTGGGTACGTTATCAATTCAGACAGTTGTATTATTTATGAGGTCACATCAAAGAATACGTGAAATAACCGCAATATTAAGCAGTCTCTAGAGTCAGGTTAAGGGCCCTCAAACAAGCCTTGAATCCTTTATTGGGTGTTTGTTATCCCCCCATTGTTTTTTGTTTCTTTTTTTCTTTTCTGTTATGTTGTTTTCGCTCCGTGGCTAAAGGCTTGCGAACGCTGTTCGTGAGCCGGGCACCAGGCGTTAGAAGCTCAGGTGCGACCGACTTGTGCAGCAGACCGTGTCGCGTTGTGTTATAACGTGCTGGAATGGGAGCCGGTCGTTCTGAAAGCAATGGCAAACTACTGAACGTAACACTTGCCTAGTACATCAACAGCAGTTGAAAAATGCTGGTGTTGACTGCAACGTCCCGTAAAGGATACGCAACATTAATAATTTGTTGTTTTGACAAATTTGCCTAGTACATCAACAGCAGTTGAAAAATGCTGGTGTTGACTGCAACGTCCCGTAAAGGATACACAACATTAATAATTTGTTGTTTTGACAAACTTGAGCTCGATCGGTGTCATGATCGTGATCAATATTATGCCGGTTAAAATCCTTCACAGCCGGTTTCCCTGGCCTAGGTGTTAACGTCTTTCCCCGTAATCCCGTATACTCTCGTGAGTAACGTGACGCGCGCGAGAATCGGTAGCGGTTCTCGCCGCGTCGGTAACTTACGGGATATGTAACCTTGGAAAGCAATAACAAACTACGGAGCGCAATCTTGCCAAGAAATCACAATCAGCTGAAAGATGCTGATGTTGACAGCGATGTCCTGTAAAGGGTCATCATCATCAAGTGCCGTGCCGGCTGGCGTAGGCGTTCATGGCTCTCCATAGATCTCGGTCTTTGGTTCTCTGGATCAACTCTGCTGCTGATATTCCTCCATGCCACCGTCTCAATCCATCCAGCATCACTTCTCTTGGTCTACCTCTGCCTCTCTTCCCCTCGATCTTTCCAGTTGTTACGATGTTCTCCAATGCCTCTCTTCTCATCACATGACCGAGGAAAGCTGTTTGTCTCTGTCTTATTGTTGTATATAATGTTCTAGTTTCATTAGCCTGTTTCAGGCAGTCATCGTTAGTTACTCTGGCAGTCCAAGGAATTCGCAACATTCGTCTCAGGAACCACATCTCTGTTGCTTCTAATTTCTTCTTAATTTGTTCATTTACATTCCAAGATTCACTGCCATACAGCAAAACTGGTTCTACATAGCATTTCAGCACTCTCTTTCTTACATTCAGTGACAGTGACTTATTGCATAAGATACTCTTCATTTTATGAAATGCGGCTTTTGCCTGCCCTATTCTGCTCCTAATCTCTGTTGTACATCTTCCATCTGATGTTATAAATGCCCCTAGGTATCTAAAATTATCAACTTGGTTAAGGATTTTCCCTTCTATTTCTATGTCACATTTTGGTGTCACCATTTTCTTTGATATTACCATTGTTACTGTTTTCTTGATATTCAAGTTGAGTCCTTTCCTTGCACTCTCTGTTACTACAACGTCTAATAATTGTTGTAGGTCTGTTGAATTATCCGCCACCAATACTGTGTCATCTGCATAGCGTATATTATTTATATTATAACCTCCAACTAGTATTCCTGGCATCTCTTTGATCTCTCTCATTATTACTTCGCTATACAGGGAGAAAAGATCTGGTGACAAGACACGCCCTTGTCGTACTCCTAGCTTTATCTGTTCGTAACTACCCTCTTTATTTCCTATTTTAATTGCTGCTACTTGGTTCCAGTAAATATTCTTTATTATTCTTAAATCTTTTCCATCAGTGTTGATATCTTCCAACATTTTAATCAGTTCATCATGTTTTACTTTATCAAATGCCTTAGTATAATCTATGAAGCACAAATATATGTTCCTCTGTTTCTCTATTGACCTTTCTATTAGTGTCCGCAATGTATAAATTGCATTGTTTGTGCCCTTTTCTTCCAAAAATCCATACTGTTCTTCTGTAAAGGGTATGCGGGGGAAAAAATCCTTCACAAAACAATTTCTGGCACCCAGTATATGATGGTTTAATAATTAGAAAAAAAAATGTTGTCTCAATTGGGAATCGAACACACGATCACAAGACTGACATACAAGCGTACTAGCCACTACACTATTGCGGTTCCGACAATAAACTGTGCTCGTGCAATTCTCGTCAAGGGATTTTATTCTCTCAGTTAACATATTTAAGCTCGTGAGCACTTTTGTATAACGAAATTCTAGCAGCAATACTCACGAAGCAATTAGTAAATGGTAAGAGACTCCACGACAAAAATCGTATGCCGTTCTGAAATATACACGAATATTTTCAAAACATAATAATACTAGTTTCTCAGTGTGTAGCCACCCGTTTAAACCACCCCGAAGAAGTTTGTTAACCGTGAAATGAATGTAGGGCGAAGTAGCGGAAATTGAAACGAAAGAAAGGCAAAGTTCTTGTAGTTAAAATAATGTAACCTATACTCAACTTCTCACATTCAAAACTTAAACATGTATTTCTCACAAAAGTTTTCTAAAATTACTACAAGTTTTTCCTAGTCATCATTTAAATAGGTTATAGTTTAAAAGACACATGAGTGCTTAGCAAAGCACACATTTGGAATTTCACCTCGATTAGGCATATTAAGACGTCTTAACGGATTTTCCCTGTGTTCCACATCTAGGTCAGTATGCATAAAATTTGGTGGAACTGCGGTAAAGCTGTGAAAGTTTAAACAATATATAATGACACAAAGTATGCAGCTTTACATAACAGAGTTAAGACACATACAGAACGTTGCGGCGGTTAGCCTTCATCAGCAAACAAACACATTCACAAACACAACATACAGTCAAGGAGAACTCCTGTGACTACATTAGAAGGTGATGACAGGGCGAGAGGAACAAATGCATGGAAAAATGGAAGCATTGAAGAGAAAATGAGAATTGACAAAATGTTAATTGAAAAGAATGTTAGTCGAAGAAAATGTTTAATAGAAAAACTGTTTATAGAGAAAAAAAACTGTATACTCACCTCACGTACGGACCTGTGAGTGTCTACGGAAAACTTGGGTGTATTAGTATAAATAACGGTGCTGGATGTTACGGTACAGTGAGCACATAGAAAGAAGGAGGCGGGGTAGGAGGCGTGTAAAATTGACCACGACCCCATTGTGTTGTTGGTCTGGGTGGACTGGTGTGCAGGAACACGTGTACTTACATAGACACACTTCAACAGACAAAATGCTAGTGTGTGTGGACATGCAAGAAGAGAGAGAGAGGAGAGAGAGAGAGAGAGAGAGAGAGAGAGAGAGAGAGAGAGAGAGAGAGAGGAGAGCGAGAGAGAGAGACAGACAGAGAGAGACCGAGAGAGACAGAGAGAGGAAAAGTGCCTGCGACCTACCACATGGGGTATATAATAACCTACGAAATAGTCAGTATGGTTGCTAGTCATACAACGCGCTTCAGGAGCCCCTCGCCCAGTCCTAGAGATGTTGGGGTTGTGTAAGTTCCAACCACTGGCAATGCACGTGAAGAAGGTATGCACAGAGACGCCAGATGTAAGAGGAGAGAGAGAGGGAGAGAGAGAGTGAGAGAGAGAGAGCGCGAAAGGGGGGAGAGAGGGGGAGAGAGAGGGAGAAAAGGGGAGAGAGAGAGGGGGAGAGGGAGAGGGAGAGAGAGGGAGAGAGAGAGGGATGGAGAGAGGGGGGAAGGAGAGAGAGAGTGAGGGAGGGTGAGAGCGAGAGAGGGGGAGGGCAAGAGAGAGAGATCAAGGGAGGGAGAGAGAGCGCGAGAGGGAGAGAGAGAGAGAGAGGGAGTGAGAGAGGAGGAGAGAGAGCGAGAGAGGGGAGAGCGAGAGAGAGGGAGAGAGCGAGAGGGTGAAAGAGAGAGAGAGAGAAAGAGAGAGAGAGAGAGAGAGAAAGAGAGAGAGAGAGAGAGGAAAAGTGCCTGTGATATACCACATGAGGCGTGTGGGGCGCGTCGGTCCACGTGCACGACGCTTCCCTCGCACTGTATCCTATGAAATAGTCAGTATGGTTGATTATTGCACAGTACACTCCAGGAGCCTCTCGCCCAGTGTTTGAGTTGCTGGGGCTGTGTGAGATATAACCACTGGTAATACAAGTGAAGTGGGTGCGCACAGAGAAGCAAGATGCAAGGAGAGAGAGAGAGAGAGAAAGAGAGAGAGAGAGAGAGAAAGAGAGAGAGAGAGAGAGAGAGAGAGAGAGAGAGAGGAGAAGTGCCTGTGATATACCACATGAGGCATGTGGGGCGTGTCAGTCTACACGTACGACGTGTTCCCTCGTACTGTCCCCTATGACACACTTCAACAGACAAAATGCTAGTGCATGTGGACATGCAAGAAGAGAGAGAGAGGGAGAGAGAGAGAGAGAGAGGAGAGCGAGAGAGGGACAGACAGAGAGAGGAAAAGTGCCTGCGACCTACCACATGGGGTATATAGTAACCTACGAAATAGTCAGTATGGTTGCTAGTCATACAACGCGCTTCAGGAGCCCCTCGCCCAGTCCTGAGAGTTGTTGGGGTTGTGTAAGTTCCAACCACTGGCAATGCACGTGAAGAAGGTATGCACAGAGAAGCCAGATGTAAAGAGGAGAGAGAGAGAGGGGAGAGAGAGAGTGAGAGAGGAGAGAGTGCGAAAGGGGGGGGGGGAGGGGGAGAGAGTAAGTGGCGAGAGAGGGAGAAAGAGAGAGGGGGAGAGGCGAGGGAGAGAGAGAGGGAGAGAGAGGGAGGGAGAGAGGATTAGAGAGAAAGGGAGAGAGGGGGGAGAGGAAGAGAGAGGGAGAAGAGAGGGAGGGAGAAGAGGGGGAGAAGAGAGGGAGAGAGAGAGAGTGAGGGAGAGGTGAGAGCAAGAGAGAGGGAGGAGGGCATAGAGGAGAGAGATAAGGGGAGGGAGAGAGGAGCGCAAGAGAGGGAGTGAGAGAGGGAGAGAGAGAGCGAGAGAGAGGGAGTGAGAGAGGAGGAGAAGAGAGTCGAGAGAAGGGGAGAGCGAGAGAGAGGGGAGAGAGCGAGGAGGGTGAAGAAAGGAAAAAAGAAGAGGGAGAGAGAGAGAGAGAGAAAGGATAGAGAGAGAGAGGAAAAGTGCCTGTGAAAATCCACATGAGGCGTGTGGGGCGCGTCGGTCTACGTGTACGACGTTTCCCTCGTACTGTATCCTATGAAATAGTCAGTATGGTTGATTATTGCAACAGTACACTTCAGGAGCCTCTCGCCCAGGTTTGAGTTGTTAGGGCTGTGTGAGATATAACCACTGGTAATACAAGTGAAGTGGTTGGGCACAAAGAAGCAAGATGTAAGGAGAGAGAGAGAGAGAAAGAGAGAGAGAGAGGAGAAGTGCCTGTGATATACCACATGAGGCATGTGGGGCGTGTCAGTCAGTCTACACGTACGACGTTTCCCTCGTACTGTCCCCTATGAAATAGTCATGTGGTTGATTGTTACAAAGCACACTTCAGGAGCCACTCGTCCAGTGTACGAGTTGATGGGCTGTGTGAGATCCAACCACTGGTAATACAAGTGAAGTAGGTAGGCACAGAGAAGCAAGATGTAAAGAGAGAGAGCGAGAGAGGAGAGAGAGAGAGTAGAGAGAGAGAGAGAGAGAGAGAGAGAGAGAGAGAGAGAGAGAGAGAGGAAAACTGCATGCGATATACCGCAATCAGGAAGTGCGAGTGGGTAGGTCCTACAAATGCGAGGCTTCACTCCTACTGTACTCTATGGACATAGAGGCAGTAAGGTTAATTGAATTTATACCACGAATTTGAGGATCAAATCTTCCAGGGGTTGTGTTAAATCATGACCACGCGGCAGTATAGGTTGGAAGATTTTGTCGGTGCAGAGAAGCCTGATGGAGAAGAGAGAGAGAGAGAGTGAGAGGAGGGAGAGAGAGAGGAGAGAGAGAAGAGAGAGAGAGAGGAGAGAGAGGAAAAAGTGCCTACGACACGCCCCTTATGTATGCGAGGGTCGGTCGGTCATACAAATACGAGGCTTCACTCATACTGTTCCCTATGAATTCGGGGCAGTAAGGTTGATTGTTATACAACGTATTTGAGGATCAAATCATTCAGTGGTAGTTTTAAACTTGATCCCTGGCAAATATATTTGAATATGTAGGCACAGAGAAAAAGATGGAGAGAGAGAGGGAGAGAGATGAGAGAGAGAGGAGAGAGAGAGAGATAGAGAGAAGTAGAGGAGAGAGAGAGAGAGAGAGAGAGAAGAGAGAAAGAGAAAAGTCCTACGACCCAACTCCATGATGTATGCGGCGGTCGTCGTCTACAAATACGAGGTTCACTCATATATGTTCCCGCATTAATTGGGTGGCAGTAACGGTTGATTGTGATTTACAAAACGTATCTTGAGGGTTTTCAAAATCACTCAGGGTTGTGTTTAAATCAGGACCCCGCAATATAGTTGGGGACATGTAGGAAGACGAGAACAGATGCCGTAAGATGAGAGAGAGAGAGACGAGAGACTGGATCGATGAGAGACGATGAGACGACTGATAGGGAGAGCCGATTATTATCGACGATTTTGTGAGAGCGATCCTCGACCGAGAGAGAGAGGAGAGGAGACAAGTTGGAGACGTGCCGTACGACACGTCCCTCTGATGTATGCGGGGTCGGTCAGTTATACAAATACGAGCTTAGCCTCATACTGGTCCCTATAGGAATAGATGGCAAGTTAAGTGGTTGATTGTTATACAACGTATTTGAGGGGTCAAATCACTCGAAGGTTGGTGGTTAAAATCGTCCATGCACCACCCTCGCTAATAGTTGGGGCAGTAGGCACAGAGAAGCAAGATGGGAAATTGATTGATGTGAGATTTCTGGAGAGAGAGACCTGAGAGTTAGGACTCGAGAGAGAGCAGAGATGACTTGACGGCGACAGACGAGAGAGAGAGGAAGAGAGAAATTGGAGAATGTGCCTACGAACACGCCATGATTGTTATGCGGGTCGGTCGTCTACAAAATACGCATCTATCCCCTCATATGTTCCATATGGAATAGATGGCAGTAAGTGTTGATTGTTATACAACGTATTTGAGATTAAATCACCCAGGGGTTGTGTGAAATCATACCACCGGCAATGTGGTTGGAATTGTGGCACAGCTGAAGTGGATGGAAGAGGAAGATGAGAGAGGAGAGACCGTTGGAGAGAGGAGAGAGCATGATGAGAGTGAGCCGAGAGAGAGAGAGAGAGAGAGAGAGAGGAAAAGAGATAGAGGTTGGAGAAGTGCCTACGGCAAACGCCACGGATGTGTATGGGGTCGATCGGTCTACATATACGAGGCTTCCACTCATACTGTACCCTATGAAAATAGAGCCAGCAAGGTTGATTTTTTATACAACTTTATGAGGATCAAACCCCCACCCCCCCCCCCCAAGTGGTTGTGTTATTTGAGGCTCTGTCGTTGTACATCAGACAACCAGTCAATATAAAGTTGGAAAGGTAGACACCGAGAAGCCAGATGGAAGAGAGAGAGAGCAGAAGAGATGGATTATAGAATGGTAGAGAGTGATGATGTCGAGAGGAGAGACGATAGATGAAGAAGACGTCATCGAGAGAGAGAGTGTGGAACGGAGCCTCTCCGAAAGACCACTACACGTGCATAGGTAGGACAGAAAAAGTTACTATGTGAGATGACGGAATGATGCACGTACCGATGAGAGAGAGAGAGATGAGAGAGATCGAGAGAGAGAGATGCGATCGAGAGAGAGAGAGGATCGGAAGAGAGTCCGACGACACGCCACACATGACTATATGTACAGGCACAGTAGAAGCACGATTGTCTGAGAGCGATATTTGATGGAGAGAGAGAGTAGATGTTGAGAGAGACAGAGATTGCAATACAGAGCTTACGACCACGACCCCACATGCATAGGTAGGCGCAGAGAAGGGCACTGATCGTTTATATTGAATGAGAGAGATGATTGCGAGCGAGAAAGAGAGAGCAGAGCTAGCAGGGGGGCGAGCAGAGATTGGAAAAGAGTTCTAGGCCACGCCCACACCATGGCATAGGTAGGCACCAGAGAAGCACGATTGTTGAGATGAGACGAGAGAGGGAGAGAGAGAGATTGAGACCGAGAAGAGAGAAAGAGAGAGTGAAGATTGGAACAGGCGCCTACGAACCCGTCACGCATGGCATACAGAGAAGCACGATTGTTAAGGGAGAATGAGAGAGAGAGGATTGAGAGAGAGAGAGCGATTGAGAGAGAGATTAGAAAAAAAGTTACGACACTCCACCCCAGAGCTAGGTAGCCAGAAGATAGACGATTGTGAGGGAGATTAGAGAGTAGAGATTGAGAGAGAGAATAGAGAGAGATAGGATTAAAAGGGACGGACACGCCAACTGGCATAGGGGGAGACACACCCGTCACATGGCATAGGTAGGCGCAGGGAAGCACAACCGTTGAGATTGAATAGAGAGAGAGATTTTGATGAGTAGGAACGCACGAGAGAGAGAGGGGAGAGAGGAGATTAGAAGAGGGCCTACGACACGCCACCAGATAGGGTAGGCACAGAGGAGACCGACTTGGTGAGAGAGAATGAGAGAGGAGAGAGACAAGCATTGAGAACAGAGAAGAGAGAAAGAGAGAGAGAGGAAGATTGGAAAAGGGCCTACGACCCCGTCCACCATGGCCCACCTAGGTAGGACATAGTGAAGTCCACGTATTGTTGAGAGAAAGTGAGAGAGAGAGATTGAGAGAGAGAGATTGAGAGAGAGACTGGAAAACAGGCCTATGCCCACTCCACCCCCATGGCATAGGTAGGCACAGAGAAGCACGATTGTTTGCGGGAGAAAGGGAAGAGAGAGAGAGAGATCTTGCAGAGAGAGAGAGAGAGATGAAGAGAGATGGAAAAAAAGAGCCACGACACGCACACAGGCAATAGGGGCAAGGGTAGAGGGTAAGTTGTGAAGGCCGACAAGGGTGATATCAGGAGGGTGTGGAACGGCAACAGAGTGGGGCGGGGAAATGAATACGATTAGATGAAACTATGCTTGGGTGTTGAGACCGTGTGGTGTTAGGCCTACCCCTAGTGAATATGCAGCCGGTTTTCTTGATTATTGCGATGTTTTGCGACCAGAGGAGCAGACTGGTGTCCTCCCTCCCCCCATGACCGGGACATCGGAAGCCAACCTGATAGGTTGGCGCTATTGAATTGGGTGGAGACCGGGGCTTGCTCTCGTTGCGGGTTAGTATGGCCAATCAATCGTTGGCGGGAATCTGTCAGCTAGCATGAGGACCGTCTCCCCAATGTACTTCATATCACTTCTTGCCATCCAGCCATGCGTAATATGATGTGACGGATGGTGGCAGGAAATTTTCTGTGATGCGTAAATTGACCTTGGGGATCGCTACCTAATGAGTCCGTGGCCATCACTATATGGGCAGGTCTTGCATCGAGATCTCAGCAAGCCTTAGTTCCTAATTGTGAGGGTGGAGGTGGAAATCCCTGTACTCTATTGTGGACGAGTAACATCTCTGAGGTTACGGTCACGTCTGTAGGCCACTAGCGGTTTTCTCTGAAAATATCGCGCTGGTAGTAGGGTCAGCTTGAAGGATAGATAGATGTCGAAAGAGGATATTCTTGACTGAAAAATTATGCGGATGGTAGGTAAGAGAAAGTACGGTCGAAGGTTTCTTCGGTCTAGGTGCAGTGGTGAGAGCCTCTGCGCGGCTGACGGGTAGAACTCGGCGGAAGTGATGATAGGACATGACTACGGATAGCCACGAAGCCTGAAGAAGTCCAACATTTCCTGAGCATTGTGCTGAAAATCCTCATCATTTTGGCATAGTCGTCGAAGGCGTAGAAGTTGAGAATAAGGAATAGCGTCTTGCAGGCCGGAGGGTGAGAGGAGGTGTAGAGTAGAAAGGCGTGAGAGTCTGTCGGTTTGTAGTAGACCGTCGTGTTGAGACCATGGGTCCCAATAGAAACGGTATGTCGAAGAAGTTGACAGAAGTAGAGGAAATATGGGAAGTGAGTTTGATAGAAGGATGAAAGTTGGAGAAGAAGTCTATGAATCTTTCGAGATCCGCCCGTGGCATACAGGTGCACCAACACCATCATCGATGTATCATGTATAGTTCAGGGATTCTACCGTTGTAGAGTTGCCATATATGGTACTCGAGGTGGCCATAAAAAGGCATGCGTAGCTAGGGCCCATTTTAGTACCCATTGCAACCCGCTGATCTGGTTGAAGTACTGGCCGTTAAACTCAAATGAGTGAGAGTAAGGACCAGCTCAGCCAGGCGCAGAATAGCGTCTGTGGCAATAGTAGGGTTGGGACGCCTGTCAAGGAAGAACTTTATAGCTGAGAGACCATCATTATGTGGGATAGACGTGTACAGTGAGGTCACATCAAGGGTGAAGATGTGATACTGGGTATCAGACGTGAATGTTATAGATTCAAACGTCGCTATCGCATGGTTGGTGTCTTTCAAAATATGATGGGAGGTCACCAACCAGCGGTTGGAAACTGTCTAAGAACCCGGATATGTGCTCAGTGGGACATGCACAGGTGATACGTCGGTCTGCCCGGATGTTCAGTTTGTGTGGTACTTCGCGGCAGCATACATTTAAACATTGAAACGCCCAAGTCAGATGTGATGTCGACTATCTTATCTGAGTGATAGACGTGGCTGCTTTGGGGGTAAGTATGCCCTTGGTGGATCAGCGCTCATCTGAAGTGACCAGTGCTTGACATTGTGTGGTTTATGCGACTAAACGGAATGAAACGGAAGGCCTTTGGTTCAAGGACGCCCTCTCAAATTCTGACAGAGGGAGGATTCAGGGGGAATGCAGACTACGCGATTGTCGGGCCTATTATCCACCGGCTGGGTTGAAGGGGGAGTGGGGGCAAGCGGGTACGAAGACCCGCCAATTTTGCGTCCTTAGCTACAGATAGAGATTTATATAGTGCATGGTTAGAGGTATTGATAACAGTACGGATGACACAGTACAAAAAGTAATTATGGGTGGTCAACTCGCGTAGGCGTGTCGATAGCTTTGTAATTTGAGACGTGAGGTCCGATAGTTGGTACCCGTAATTAGCCACTATACACCGCATGCGACTAAAGGAGCATTGTCTGTCAATCTGTAACAAACGTGTCACGGACTGGCTGTTAAGATTGCCTGCTGCCGGGTGGAACCGTGACGAAAACCCTCGGGGCACTATACGCGATCTTAAGCACGCTGTTAAGAAGTGAACATGGCAGGTGGTTCGAGTCTTCTTAAGAATGTAGATGCCGAGATCCGTACACGTTTGTTTGAGATCAGTAGGTAATAGGCTGAAACAGAACATGATGTGAGATCTAGCTTGATGAAACGTTGGAGAAGTAGGAGCCATATCGGGACCGGTAGAGAATGAGGAAAAAAGAGACAATCTGTGTATGTTATGGTAAGGGGGAAGGCAGAGAGGTGGGGGAATGAAATATGAAACAGGGGATGAGAGGCGGGTATAGATTAAGAAAAATGGAATAAAACAGAGGACCCAAATGTATATGTGTAGGTATGAAATGGGAGTGGTGGTGGATGTGACGAGACAATAGGAGGATGATGATGTAGTCTCAATGGAAGATACGGTGGATCTAAATAAACACAGAAAAGATAGCTGGTACTGGCTACGGTTCAGTGAATAAATATAACACCCGATGGCAACATATAACAGTTAACAGAGGAAAATAGTACGATTAGTTGCAGTTGAAAACATAGAAAAGTATGCATAAAATTTGGTGGAACTGCGGTAAAGCTGTGAAAGTTTAAACAATATATAATGACACAAAGTAGTGCAGCTTTACATAACAGAGTTAAGACACATACAGAACGTTGCGGCGGTTAGCCTTCATCAGCAAACAAACACATTCACAACACAACATACAGTCAAGGAGAACTCCTGTGACTACATTAGAAGGTGATGACAGGGCGAGAGGAACAAATGCATGGAAAAATGGAAGCATTGAAGAGAAAATGAGAATTGACAAAATGTTAATTGAAAAGAATGTTAGTCGAAGAAAATGTTTAATAGAAAAACTGTTTATAGAGAAAAAAAAACTGTATACTCACCTCACGTACGGACCTGTGAGTGTCTACGGAAAACTTGGGTGTATTAGTATAAATAACGGTGCTGGATGTTACGGTACAGTGAGCACATAGAAAGAAGGAGGCGGGGTAGGAGTCGGTCTCTCTCTGTCTGTCTCTCTCTCTCGCTCTCCTCTCTCTCTCTCTCTCTCTCTCTCTCTCTCTCTCTCTCTCTCTCTCTTCTTGCATGTCCACACACACTAGCATTTTGTCTGTTGAAGTGTGTCTATGTAAGTACACGTGTTCCTGCACACCAGTCCACCCAGACCAACAACACAATGGGGTCGTGGTCAATTTTACACGCCTCCTACCCCGCCTCCTTCTTTCTATGTGCTCACTGTACCGTAACATCCAGCACCGTTATTTATACTAATACGCCCAAGTTTTCCGTAGACACTCACAGGTCCGTACGTGAGGTGAGTATACAGTTTTTTTTCTCTATAAACAGTTTTTCTATTAAACATTTTCTTCGACTAACATTCTTTTCAATTAACATTTTGTCAATTCTCATTTTCTCTTCAATGCTTCCATTTTTCCATGCATTTGTTCCTCTCGCCCTGTCATCACCTTCTAATGTAGTCACAGGAGTTCTCCTTGACTGTATGTTGTGTTTGTGAATGTGTTTGTTTGCTGATGAAGGCTAACCGCCGCAACGTTCTGTATGTGTCTTAACTCTGTTATGTAAAGCTGCATTACTTCACATCTAGGTCAGAAGCTTATCTAAACATACGCGCTCAAGGCGTGCTATTCTATAACCTATAGATAGCAGATTCAACAGTGTGTGTTCTACTGAATAACAGATTTACTGTGCTTTTGAATTACCAACTAAGACTGTACCCATGGCAAGGCAATATGTGCTATATAGATATTAAATAATAATTTTAAAAGCAACAACAACAAAGCAAAAATCCAGAAACCGATGTGAAAATGTCACACTGAGTGAGGGTCACGTACGCCAGTAGTCAGTCAGTACTATTAATCTTCTTTATGTTAGCGCCGAAATTGGGCGGCGTACACCACACTCAACCCCCGCATTGTGCCAATGACTTCGGTGGAGGAGCGCAATTGGGACGGTACGATCCTGATGCAAGGAAATGCAACCTAAAGATTAATATTAAATTATTAAAGCAGGGCATACCAAGCCCTAAGCCTTGGTCGGGGACTGGTCTAGGATCGAAGCTCCGACAGGCGGACAGTTAGAGCATTGCTTTGCTGATCCGACAGCTTCTTCAGTTTGTCTTGTTCCAGATGTATTGGTGTTACCTTTCGTCTGGAGTAAACTAGGCATGCTGAGAGAGGGATCATGCTGTATGGGCAACACATGGTCTCTATAAGTATAATTCCGTCCAGTCTTTGTACCATGGAGAGGTCATTATGCCCTTTTTTTAAAGCACATTGTCACAAACTGTCAAGACGCCAAGGTGTCTGTGGGTGAGTGAGGGTTAATAACTGACTTTTACGTTGAAGGTTTGCAGTTTCTGTGAAAACATGTTGAAGTTCCGTGTCCTTACATGTTATAGTCATCATCATCATCATCATCATCATCATCATCATCATCATCATCATCATCATCATCATCATCATCATCATCATCATCATCATCATCATCATCATCATCATCATCAATCATCATCACCATCATCATCATCATCATCATGTGCCATGCCGATAAGCGTGGACGGTCATGTCTCGCATTCTCACGCGATCGCCAGTCGTGGATAGACTTATTATCTTCGATAAATAGCTCTTCAGGCTTGAAGCGTGCAATGAATCGAGCTGCGGGGTGTATCTTATTCTTTCTCTTCTCTTGTCCCTCCATTGTAGCATAGGCTCTCCATCAACTCACGCCAAGCCGTCTTATCCTCTGCTAACTTTTGCAGCTGTCTCCATATTTTCCCGATATTATTCATCTATATCTCCGTCGCTTTTCCGTGTGTTTAGTCGCTTATATATCGTTATTTCGTGGGTTCTGTCACGAAATGCCGTCATTCGACCGTGTTGTCTAGGGGAAACAACCTCAAGATTACCCGACCAGATCCCCTCTGAAATGATCGCTCTTTGTTTTTACCAGTCTAGAAGGTTCGAAAAACATGGCCGGTGAGCGTAACTCAGTGAGACTGACTGCGCAAGTGTCGCGAGCATGGGCTATTCCTAGAGCCCGCCAGACAACGCAGTCAGTTGTGCTGAGTTGTTCAAGACAGCTAGACGCCTAGTGTCATTGTGTATTTCATTAAGGCTGCGACGAATGATGTCTTCAAACGTTTCGACGGACCTCGACATCGTCTTCAGCATTCGATTGTGTGGCAATTCGAAGGTATGTTGAGTAACTTAGTTTATTTAGCGTTTTGTCGGTAGTCGGTGACCGCGATAGAGCTAGGCGGCCGTGTAATAGTCGTTGAGCGGCAAAGTAGGTCAGGTGTGAACTTGTAACACTGTGTGGGCCTTGAGTCAACCTTCTGGGGCAGCGTAATTACAGGTAGTGTAAAGCAGGGATATTTAGCATCCTAGCGGCGCATGCTCCTTTTCAGTTACTTTAGGTTGGGTTAACTGAATGCAGGGCAACGAAACCTTTAATTTGAGTTCACACATGGCCCAGCTTCCTGAAATCGAGCGTCGTCGGAGCCGGCGTATCGGAATGGCCGAACTTGGGGGAGGGGGGCGGAAGTCGAGTAGGCCGTCGCCTATACTAGATCGAGTGGGGTATCTAACAACGCGTCCAGTCGAGACGAATAAATTGCAAGGGTCGACAGAAGTATCGGATGTCGTTCTAAGGTCGTGCCTTGAGTCGAAGGTCGTTGTTACTTGGTGGGGCGACTACTGGCTTTTCTTCTTCGCTTTCCTCACATCTGTCTTGTAGTTAGTATGTCTTAACGGAATGCCAGCTTAATATATAGTGGATTCCTGAGAGGAGGACAATGTGGGAGAGAGAGGGAGGAGAGAACCATAGTTGCCATTCTAGATATTTTATATCCAGATCTAGAGGTTTTTGCCGGCATCTGGATACCGTTTTCTGACGTTTGGATGCTGGATGCAATTCTAGATACTTTTCATTTGGAGTCGGATATTTTGAATACTTTCTAGATTTTACTTTTCTTTCGGTGTCATTTACCCATTTTATGTTTGGTCTGGACGCGCGTAAATTATGGTAACTGCCATTATTTAAACTTTGAACTGACTTGGGTCAACGCTCAACAATCTGGCAACCCCCTGGTAATGAGTAAAACGGCGCATAAATTATAATAACATTATTTGAACTGTGAACACACTGTGCTGCGACTTACTGCTGTAATGCCGACTTTGTGATTCTTTTCACGTGAATTTGGCTGCAACTGGTACAGATAATGCCTCGATAATGGTTGATATCAACCATAGCGTTTATATAAAATTTAAGGAAGATATCCCATCTTTAATCCTCATAAAATGTGCGTGTCATTCCTTGCAGCTAGCATTATCACATGCCTCATCAGAATGTTTACTAAGGAATTTGCAATTCCTTATTGCTGAAACACATAACTGGTTCTCCAAATCATCTGTCAGACAACAGCAATAACAATTTATATAAAGCATTAAATGATAGTTCCTCACCACTGAAAATTCTGTCATATTGCAAAACTAGATGGTTATCAATTCAACCAGCTGTTGAAGTAACTGTGAACCAATGGTTGGAGTTGAAGACGCACTTCGAAATAACAAGACAAAGTGAAAAATGCTACACAGCTGAAATACTATATGGAATGTACAGTGATGAAAAAAATTTGGCATTCCTTCTCTTTTTACAACCCATTTTAAGTGAAGTGCAAAAAGTTAATAAACTATTTGAATCTCAAAATGTTGATAAAGTTAAATTACTTGACGACCTCATTTTGCTATTTCACTCAATTGGTAAAAGACTTATATTGCCAACTTGTAAAGCTGACTTGTTCACTTGCACTATAGAGAGCTATTTGGCTCCCAAGCCATACCTAGGATACCAAATCGAATCAAAAATTGATGGGTTAAAAACAAAAGGACTGTTAACAGAAAATGAAGAGAACAACTTAAGAAAGCGCTGTCAAGATTTTCTTGTCTCATTATTCAATCAACTGAAGCAGAGACTTCTTGAAAATTTAGATGTATTGAAAAATATTTCATTCTTTTCTATTAACAACATATCTCAGCCAGTAAAGGACATACCTAAATATTGTCAAGTTATTAAATTTTTAAGGGCTACTGATAATAGTGTGGCGGAAGCAGAATATTAGTTAACCAAAATAAATTTGGTTGACTGGACAAACAAAACAGAAACTGAAGCTTTTTGGAGTGAAGTAAGACAATTTAAAGATGCCTCAGGAAACAGTCCATTCTGTAAGCTCTTTGAATATGCGATGTCTGCCATGATACTACCCCATTCAAATGCTGATGCGGAAAGAGTTTTCAGTACTGTGAATTATACAAAATGTAAACTAAGAAACAGGATGAAACTTGACCTCTTAAATGCTATCTTGACAATAAGATTTGGCCTGATGAGAGCAGGAAAATGCTGTTCAACTTATCAGCTCCCTGATCGTGTATTAAAAGAAATTGGAACAGCTAAAGCATACCAGAGTCATTTTGAATCTGAAGCTTCAACTTCATCATCCAAACTAAGTGCATCTTGTGAGAGTGCATCATCAGTGAAGATGAGGACATGATTCTATAGGTAAGTTACATCAATTTTTTTTAAATGTTGCATATCCGTTGCAGGACGTTGCAGTCAACATAAGAATTTTTCAGCTGCTGTTGATGTACTAGGCAAGATTATGCTCAGTAGTTTGCGATTGCTTTCTGAGCGACCGGTTCACATACCCTTAAATTACCAGCGCGGCTCGAACCGCTGCCAGTTCGGGTGCAGCTGCGTTACTCACGAGAATATACGGGATTACGGCGACAGCCGTAAACTCTTCGCCAGGGAGACCGGCAGTCACATCAATACATATGTAATTTCTTACTTTCTCAATCTGGATATTTTTCCTAGATACTTTCCAACGAAATCTAGATATTTATGGATGTTGTTTGGGCCATTTCTAGATACTTTTGGTCAAAAAAAAAGTGGCAACCCTGGAGAGAACGGGGTGTGGATATCTGCTTCACAGATAGTGTGCTATGTGTATAATACTGGATTTGAATATATGGTGCGTGCGTCATGGTACTACATGAACTCTGGCTGGTAACATGGAAGTGAACCAGAGAGATTGGATATAACCAGGAGGGGGTGTGGATGGACAACCACCGGCCCTACTTCAGGGCCATTTTGCCTACTATTACGAATGATTCACTAACCCTATATGTCATGTAGATGTCTTTCATGGTTGGACGACACCTTAGAGACGAGGGACAGACGACCTTGGCCCAAGATATACTCCAGTCTGGCGAAGACGACGCAGATCAAAGAGCGGCCTGACAGGTCCTAGGCCCAGTTCATCTCCGGCACCGGAGAGCAGCTTATGAGGGAGACTGTATTCTTGTGTGAAGAGTCCATAAATCTGAGGAGACGTGGCGAGAGTTAACTCGCTTATGGAAAGCTTGGTACATGATGCTTTCACTGAGTGTTATCCTCCTCAGGTTCTGAATTCCTGACTAAGATGTTGAACGTCTGGTGACGGGTCCGGTGATTGGGACCAAGGAAAGTGACGTTGTAAGCTGTCCGGGGACACCTCAACGAATCAAAAGGTGTACCTGCTCCAGTGAGTCCATTACGTCAGAGTACTGGATCAGCTACCACTTTGCCAACGTCATTACCACTTGTAGTTCAACATGGCGACTTCATATGTTTGTCGCCTTACCTTAGGCAAGTATCCGTGTTGAGTTCTTGTCCACCACGTGAAGAAATTACACCGAACAACCACCAGCGAGGGCAAGAAACCATCAGCGATTTGTGTCAGGCCACTTTGGCTCATGATTGTGCCGGAGTGCAGAGACACTAGGGACAGTAGGGACTTTTACCAGCAGAGACTGAGCGGGTGCTCCCACACTAACGACACTCTACGAGATTTATTGAGAGTGAGCGACGGAGTGTCACTTCTCTAACCGGCCACACTAGAGACATTCTGAGTTATTGTGAACAGTTTGGGCCGGCATTCAAGTCGTCACGGAAGAGAGGTTCCAGGAAACAGTTTTAGTCGCAAAGAACACCTTCCATCCTCCCTGAGAAGATGGGACCTTGGTGGAGGACTCAATACACGCGGTGAGGAATGTTACCGACGACGTGTGGCATACGGCCCTGGACCTTTCCTATGATGACAGCTACTTCCTGAGGCTACTCCGGCGCCTCTTTGTCTATAAATGCCTAGCAGCCGCTAGGTCTATCTCATCCACATCATAATCATCCTGATTTGTACAATACACACTTTCGTTGCCATAGATAGATACCAGAGTTGCGTCATGAATTCAGGATGATGTGGGGGGCGGTAACGTCCATTGGATGAATGAAAGAGAGATAGGCATCCAGAGGCTGGTGGGGTATAGTAGATTGAATACACCTATTTCCCAGTCTCAGGACATCCCGTAGTAAAGAGGTGGTATCAGTTCCCCTCAAGCCAGGGAGTGTTGGTACAGATTCCAGAGAAAGGAATTTCTAATTATGGTTTTATCAGTTATCTCGGTTTTCGTTCATTACCTCCCGAGTGATGTCGTTAGAATGCAACACCAGCAACTACCACCACTGCCTTACATCAAAGATCATCTGCGACGAGACCACGAGCACGTCCAAGAAAATGGATTCACGACATCAAAGACATTGTACAACCACACTGAATGACACTATCCAGTGCCGACCACCGGGTACAGGAACGCAAATTATTTCGCCCCACGACGCTTGACGACAGAAGTAGATGATGATGATGATGATGATGATGATGGTGGTGGTGGTGGTGGTGGTGGTGGTGGTGGTGGTGGTGGTGGTGGTGGTGGTGGTGGTGGTGGTGGTGGTGGTGAGGATAAGGATGAGGATGATGATATACCGCGTGTTATCCGATGGCATGGGCCCCACAATAGGGACCACCAACCCATACCTACTAAAAGGAAATGGAGAATGGCGAGCCACAAGATCCTGGCCTGATCAAATGTAGTATGTATTGCCACAATTAATAAACACGTAATAACATATAGATAGTGATTAATTCTAGAGAACATACCACTAGAGACCTGTCTTAATAGTATACAGTGAATTAAATTAACATAATCAGCGAAATTTGCAAATTAATCATAAAATAATATTTTTTAGAAACTAACCCCAGTTATTGTGTCCCCTTGATACCGACAAAACATGGGGCGTGTCATCTGCGCTTATTGTAATATCGCAGTAACCGAGTAACGCACAATAGTGAACTTTTGAATATAGTGGTTTTAAATGGCGATGAATTGCGTGAGCTCATCGCCAAATATATAAACAAACAATGCAAGGTACTTTGCTTGAGTGCCAATGAAGTATTCACATGAAAAGTTGCGTAAATATGAACAGAACATCAACAAATACTGTCAGAAATTGTACAACTCGAAGGGCAACACCTGTTGGTATGCGTGGATTTTGACAACTCTCATTTAGTTTGCAGTAATCTTGCAATAGTGTTAAGAATTATGCACCCGTTAGTAATAAAAGAGACATATTATTCAGACATCAATGCTATCACAACACCCGGGTATCTTGTAAAAGTAAAAAGAGGTCTTATGTGCCACCAATCACATATGCGGGAGTCCATACCGATAATTCGACATAAATATCACATGTGTGTGAATGTAAGTAGTATGTAAAGGGGTATTCGAGCCGTAATGTGGCTCACCCCAGGACCCAAAATAATATCTTATATCGCTTATGTGTCGACACAACAAGCATTAAGAAGCTGAGTTTTCAAAGCTCACGCTGTAGGATACATAACCACTTCCGGCTTTGTGTAGCTAAAAATGTAAAACTGTAAATAGTAAAAGAAATATTTTTGTTTAAATGGTCTATTTTGATGTGTAAAGTGAAAAGTAAAGATGGCAACATGGGCAGGAGGTCTACCACTAACCATATCAATGCATATTTACGGATCAGCTCGTTAGAAGACCTTGGCTTTTCCCAGATATATCTATTGTAAAATAACCGAGTATATATTGTAATAGCGTTTATCACTGTCAGTAGTGGATGGGACTTAAACACTGTCATCATACCAATGCTGAAGTTGTAGAGACACAAGGATTGTCCTTGGGCTGTGTGATGGTGTACATCCAGTCACAGGGGCACGTATCTAATGAATACACCTGATCACACTGGGGTAATGGCAAAACCAGAGCACGTGCTCACTGGCTCAAACAAGTCAAATACGGCGCTGCTTCCGCTCGCATGTGTAATGACTACAACCAGACCACGTGCTCATTGGCTAAAGCCGGTCATAGATGGCGTCGTAACCGATCACACGTGATAATGGCAAAACCAGACCATGAGACTAAAGCCGATCAAAGATGGCGCTGATCCGGTACACCTGCGTAATGGGCACATCTGATCAAATATTGCGCTGCTTCCGCTCGCATTGTAATGACTACAACCAGACCACGTGATCACTGGCTAAAGCCGGTCAAATATGGCGTCGCATCCGATCACACGTGGTAATGGCAAAACCAGACCACGTGAATAAAGCCACTCACAGAAGACGCTGTATCCGGTACACATGGGTAATTGGCACATAATATGAAATATAGCACTGCTTCCGGTCGCATGAATAATGACTACAACCAGACCACGTGCTCACTGGCTACAAGTGGTCAACTATGGCGTCGCATCCGATCACACGTGGTAATGGAGAAACCAGACCACGTGGCTAAACCCGATCAAAGATGGCGCTGTATCTGGTCACGTGTCTTATGGGATACAACCGAAACACGTGACTAATGACTCAACCAATCAAAGATGGAGTCGCACCGGGTCACATGAACAGACAGTGCATAATATTCTGCTGAGTCATTCTACGTCAGCAAATAGCGAGTATAAGACGGCCAGCATTAATCGAATAGAAGTACTGGTCTCTGTGAACAGAAACCAGATCAACATGTGGCAAGCCGCTGATGGTAAGTTGGCTTTGTGATAAATCTTTCACAGTTTCGATGTGGTTCTCCAAGTAGGCGTACAGTTAACCAAACAATACTAGTATAATAAAGGGATATATGGTGCAATAGTATGTCCAGAAAAGAATGCCTTCATTCACGATCAATTATTTTTAAAACTGTCTGTTGCATCGTTATGAAATTTATCCTGCCGTCTTATATTTACCCCCACCCAAGGAATATGTCTTTGATAAGTCCAAAGGCAACTTAGATCATCGAAAGCGGCGACATTTCTTGTTTTGCTGAAAAACTAGTGATTTCTAGCTAACAAATTTGTGTTTACAGTAATGGACGGTCCTCCATTTCAGATGACACACAAGGCGTATCCGGATTCATATGGGAGTGGGTGCAATGAAAGAAGTAGCTTAAAAGTCTACAGGGTCGGCTGTATTGCACCGGGTTTTATCCCATATGGCTCAGTTTCTTTCCGCAGCGCGGAAAGCGTCGCACAAAGCACTAACTCCATACCTCCAGCGACGACCCTCGGGAGTCTCCGAAAAATGCACTCGTGAAATGAAGGACGCGGCCAGGAATCGAACATACAACCTTTGGAGCCCGAGTCAGACGGCTTGACCACTTCACCACGGAGAATCCCGAGAGGGGTACAATGTGTAATATTAGTAAAGGCAGAGAATTTACAGAAGCATGGGATAAATAAATTGTAAGTTAACAGGAAAGTAGAAGGAATATATTTCTTACCTTATTTTTCATTTCCCTCTTGTTTCTTCAGCTGCTGGTTAATAAAGTGTACACAAGTATTCATGTTAGCTTTTTATATTGAGTTCGTGAAAGCTTCCACATAGCTGTGCGTTAATGTGCGTATGGAGTGACCAGAAATGAAACCGCAATTTAGTCATCATGTTTCCATTGTTAAGGATCTGTTCAGCTGTCTGTGTAGTTTGTTCACACGTACACATGGGTGACAGACCCGCTTTGAGTCTTCGTGAAAGATTGTCTACTCTGCTGTTTACCGTTGAGAGATGGAACATGATTACCTGTTTTGCACTATGAAAATAGTTGTCAGTGTCTCTGTAGTGGTCTTTCTTCTTAACGACCAAAATGTTGGTCGTCTTTTCATTGAAGTTTATAGATTGATTCGTATGCACGTGTGTTGTCCCCTAATTTGACAACGTGTGTGCTCTCACGTTTCTTGTTATGCCAAATATGTCAGTTTCCACCGCAATATTACTCTTCTGTTGGTATTCAATGCGTTTATTGTGTGTGCGTTTTTTTTTTTCAATACAGTTGTTTGTCACCGCTGAGGGCTTGCGGAATTGAAAATTCATCACTGTGGAATACAAACTGTTGCTATTGACATTATGCTGATGCTGTAATGTTTAGGGACTGCAATTCGTCTGAATAGTTGGAGCAAATATCCCAGTAAGTGTGTACGTAGATTAAGGTCTGCGATCTTCTCAGAACTTAATCTGTGACGGACGATTCCAGTAGGTCGATGATTGCTCTCGGTTGCATAAAATTAAATCCATCATTTCTCCAATAGTCCTCTTCCTCTTTCAACACATGGTCCTCACATTTTTTCCAGTAACTTTTATCAATATTTAATAGCGCGGACTGGGTTAGTATCTTGACGTCAGACAATTTGAATGTAGTATTGGCAGCTGCCACTTGTCCTTTAATTTTAGCCCACATAAGTTCTATAGGGTTTAAATGAGAATGATACGGCGGAAGTCTCAAGCACCTATGGTCATGCTCTTCTATCAACTTGTCGATTTGAGATTTCTTGCTTTTTTGCGCCTGTTTTACAAGGGACAACATCTGTAGCTTGAAATATGTTCCTAGAAATGGTATATTTTCCCTTCGGAGTCATATTTTTATTGCTTCCTTTGTGCTCGATGCCGTATGTATTTTCTCTTCTTGGGCAACAACATTGTGATATGATGCATTGTCCATGATTAGACAAGACGGTCTATCAAATGATGGAAATACTGTATTCTCGAGCCAATCTCTAAATACATTACCATTCATTTCATTATGATAATCCCTATTGTCTGTATGCTTTGATACGAACACGAGCCCAGCATTCTGTAGTAAGCCATTATGAGTACTACCAGCATAGGTTATGACCAAACGCTGTCCTTTACTACTGGGCACATAACGCTTTATCTTTCTATCCATTGATTGCCATTCCTTTTCACTTGTGTTGTTCGCATTGACCCACATATCATCCATATACACTATGTCATAATTTTCTTTGCGCATTTCCCTTATTTCACGTAGGTATCTGCTTCTCATGGCTCCTAAATGCGGTTGCTCGCAAAGGATATTTCTACCTCCCTTGTACTTTCTAAAAGTGAAGCCTAATGTCCTTATAATTTTCCACAAAGTTGTTTTGGATAGCTCTACGATATTGTTCTTTCTCAACAAAATCCTCAGTTTTCTTACCGTCACTGCTTCTTTGCCATCAACATTTTTATAATAACTCGCCTGATGACATCCTTGTCAAAGCTGTCTATAATTGTCTTTCTGCCTACCGTTTGCTTACCGCGTGTTGGTTTCATTCCAGATTCTTGCATACAACGACGAAATGACCGTTTACTCAAACCCAATGCATGCACTGTTCTTTTTTCGGGATTTGTAGCAGTATGAAACAGTATGAAATCAGCTTCTTGACAAAAATGTGTGTACAACTTCATAGCGATATTTTGAAGTGTACAGAATTTCACTTTTAATCCCATTGAAAAATATTAACACATTGAAATATTAGCTATTAATATTACATAAATGGTAAGATTTATTTATATAATCACGTTTCATGAAAGAACCCACACAGGAGACACCTCTGAACTATCCCATATAAATGCGCTCAGTCTGTGCCAAAACGAAAACCGCGAAACAATTTCAAAACAAGCGCGGATGTGTCTTGCTGAAGCTGTAATACTTTTAAAATGATGGTATTAATCCCTGAGCCGTAAATTATATAAACAAACATTGAAATCTGCTGTACAATCTCCAGAACAAATTTTTTTTTGTTGGGTGGTCATAATGATAAAGTTATATGCTAAATCTCATCATCTTCCCTCAGTTGGTTACTGAAATATAGAATTTTATATTGGGACAAAGAAAAAATAAATAAACACACTATAGACGCATATAACTGAAGAGTCAAGACATTTCATCATATATTATGGTTGGCTGGGACCATATGGAATACAGCTGGCATTCGAACATTTAAACACAGCGCAATGATGGTACCGTAATAATATAGGTAGTAGTGTGTAGTCGTAGGGGAAGGCGAAAGTGTCTTGCGGGATCTACATACCCATTATCGATAGAAATATATGAACTGTGTAATAGAAAGTGCATGTCAGATCCATAGCTATTATCTGTAATATCCATGTCTATAACGCTGATAAAGTGCCCTATTATTATCTGTGTTACAAATACCGAGGCCCACGAAAACCTAATTAGCAAACTGTGGAGCATACTTAGAGCTGAACCATACAGCTATTGCATGGCGTGTCTTAATGTCCCACAAAATCAAGAAGCCGAGAATCCATTCAGACATTCTTGTGATTATGGTGAGGGTGGTAGTTTTGCGGACGTAGTAAAGTTAGACTACGGGATGTGCTACATCAGAACTTCACCAAAGAAGAAATAATCACATTAAGCTAGAATAGAATTAAGGAGTGCATCCTCGACTATAATCGACAACAGGATACTACAAAACCATCCTCACCAAACGTCGAGCAAACATCGTCACCGGCATCCTTAACCTTTAGTCAATCAACACCAGCGGACGAGTATTAAAACATCTACATAAAAACAAAATGGTTGTAATATACTTACAGTCCTGTCTTTAATAGCTGACCAGTCCTCAATACGAAGAAAACTACAGTGGTGTGAGGAGACTGTATATGTATATCACTGGTATTCTGACTTCACAGACTGTAGCTCACAGTGACTACAACGCAAGTAACACGGCGCCCTCTACGCTATCTATTTCATCACGGTTAGAGGTCATGTGGCGAGCATGACCAGCATTCCCCAAACTCAGCTCAATTCCCCAGCTCAAACATACAACAGGTCAACGAGCAGGTAGTAGAATGCTTAGTCGCGCCATATGGACATCCACGTCAACGTAATCTGAACCGCTTGACCTAAGAAACTGGCTGAAACCGGTTTTACGCGTGGCTCAAAAACTAGTATGTAAACACGAGGCTGGTATCACTCAAGTATTGTGATCAGAAGATGACTACAGACCTCAAGAGTGTGTCTGGTAACTGGGTCTACATGACTCGTAGTGGTGAGACTATTAGACCAGTGGGCGGTGGTGATAAGGCCGTGTTTGTCTCATCCTACAGAGAAACGAGCACGTTACACATCCGAAGATTTTACGGTGAATCCGACAAGAAATTCCCGACTAAGACGGGTATGACACTTACTCGGCAAAAATATGAACAGATGAGCGCCATGCATCGCGAGATCCTAGCTGACTTTGACAGACTCAACCAAGTTAACCAAGCCAGTAACGAAGTCAAACAAGGCACTAACAGAGACAAGCAAGTCAGTAACCAAAACATTCAAGTCAGTGTTCATGTCAAACAAGGCACTACCAGAAGCAATCAAGTCCAAAACACTCAAGTCAGTGCTCAAGTTAAACAAGGAACTAACCGAAACCACCAAGCAGACGCATACTATACCGCCAGTTTTCAACTCAGCTACAGTCAGATGTGTGATGACCCCAGCACCCAGATGTGTGATGAGCCCAATAGCCAGCTGTTTGATGTTCCAACAAGACACCAACCGAAGCAATCAAGTCCAACACGCTCAAGACAGTACTAAAGTCAAACAGGGTACTAAACGAAGCCACCAAGTAGACGAATACTATACAGCCAGTTATCAACCCAGCTACAGTCAGATGTGTGATGACCCCAGCAACCAGATGTGTGAAGAGCCCAATAGCCAGATGTTTGATGTGCCCGACACTCAGATGATTGATGCCACAGTTGCCTACAATACTCAGACGTTAGCCCACCAATCAGGAGACCAGTCTTATGACTACATACCAAGTGACATATACATACCTGGCTACCAGTCGGAAAAACCAACCTACTCAGACAGTGGTGTGAAGAAACCCAGAAACAACATACAATTTGTATAGCTCTATAGGTGAAAATAAAATGTTGTGATGATACTATTTATACCAGCTCATATCACATCATCCATGAACAGTAGGAAAATTTGTTAACCAAAGTGAAAAATGTTGGCAACATTTCAATCAGACTTTAAAAAATCTCACCCAAACTTATGAAAAGTAGGAAAATTTGTTAACCAAAGGGAACAATTTTGGCCAAGTTTCGGTACTTTTACTTTCTTTCACCCCAAACAAACTTTGCGAGCTATATTTAGAGTCACCAGCTATATTTAGCGCGGACGGTGATCTCCTCTGTGTTCGGGTGGAGTGCGTGTCAGTACGTTTCAATTGCCCCACACCACAGTGTTGTTTCTTTGGGCTGTGGCAACCGTTTCTGTCTTCCTTCGATCCTCATTTGCATCGGTCCTGCAATCACTTTCCGGTTAGGGTTAGGGTGAGGGTTAAGGGGTAGGGTTAGGATTAGTGTTAGTGTGTGTACCTTACCCCCTAACCCTAATCCTAACCCTACCCCCTAACCCTAACCCTAACCGGAAAGTGAAAGAATTGCGCACCACCACAGCCGCATAGAATTTCGCACCGAGCTAAGGCGCAACACACGGAAACCCCCTGAATGTTCGGTGCAACACAGGGAACCATTGGATGTGACGTCATACCCTGGGATTCCCTTTTGTTTGGGGTGAAAGAAAGCAAAAGTACTCAAATTTCAACCAAACTTATAAAAATCTCAGTCAAACTTATGAAAAATAGGAACATTTGTTAATCAAAGGTGAATATTTTGGCCAAGTTTTAACCAGACTTATGAAAAGTAGGACAATTTGGTAACCAAACGTCAAAAGTTTGGCAAAATTTCAAAAATTAACAATTAAATTTCTCTTTCTGTTTCCAAATTGAATGTTTCGTGTAGAAATTTAATTGTGAATTTTTGTATAATCTAATTGTTGAAATTTTTTTTTTCATTCACCTATAATGACTTATTACATAAGATACATGTAATTTTCAGAAATACAGCTTTTTTGCATAGGGGACAGACGAATATCTCTAGCAGGTTGGGGATATAAAATGAGAACGTGAGATATTTTTTCCCATTTGGTTAAGGAATTGTCCTACTTTTTTATAAGTTTTGGCTGAAATTTATCTTAAATTTTTCATATTTTTAAACAAAATTTTCTACTTTTCATAAAATTTGGATGAAATGTGGCCAATCTTTTCACATTAGGTAAACAAATGTTCTTACTTTTCATAAGTTTGACTGAGATGTTTATAAGTTTGGTTGAAATGTGGCCCTAATATTTTGCTTTGGTTATCAAAGTGTAATACTTTTTTATAAATGTGGCTGAAATTTGGCCAAACTTTTCACCTTTGATTAACAAAGTTTCCTTACTTTTCATAATTTTGGTTGAAATTCGGTCAAACATTTCACCTTTGGTTACCAAAACTTCCTATTTTTCATAAGTTTGCGTGAAATTTGGCCAAATTTTTCACCTTTGGTTAACAAAGTTTCCTTACTTTTCATAAATTTGGTTGAAATTTGGCCAACATTTTCCCCTTTGGTTAACAAATTTTCCTACTTTTCATAAGTTTGGGCGAGATTTTTATAAGTCTGATTGAAATGTAGCCAAAATTTTTCTCTTTGGTTAACAAATTTTCCTACCTTTCATATGTTTGGGTTAGATTTGTATAAGTCTGATTGACATGTAGTCAACATTTTCCACTTTGGTTAACAAATTTTCCTACTTTTCATACGCTTGGGTTAGATTTTTATAAGTCTACATGACACATTCAATTTGGAAACAGAAAGAGAAATTTAATTGTTAATATTTGTACAATCTTATTGTTGAAATTTTATTTTTTCATTCAACCATAGTTACTTATTACAAAAGATACATTTAATTTTCTGAAATACAGCTGTTGTTTGCATAGGGGACAGACAAATATCTCTAGCAGGTTGGGAATTTAAAATGACAACATGAGATATTTTTCCCACTTGGTTAAGGAATTGTCCAACTTTTTTATACGTTCTGGCTGAAATTTGGCTTACATTTTTCATATTTTTAAACAAAATTTTCTACTTTTCATATGATTTGGATGAAATTTGGCCAAACTTTTCACATTTGGTGAACAAATTTTCTTACTTTTCATAAGATTGACTGAGATTTTTATAAGTTTGGTTGAAATGTGGCCATAATATTCTGCTTTGGTTATAAAAGTGTAATACTTTTTTTTAAAATAAATTTGGTTGAAATTTGGACAAACTTTTCACCTTTGGTTAACAAAGTTTCTTTACTTTTCATAATTTGGTTACAATTTGGCCAAAATTTCCCCCTTTGGTTAACAAATTTTCCTACTTTTCATAAGTTTGGGTGAGATTTTTATAATTCTAATTGAAATGTAGCCAAAGAATTTCACTTTGGTTAACAACTTTTCCGACTTTTTATGTGTTTGGGTAAGATGTTTATAAGTCTGGTTGAAATGGAGCCAAAAATTTTCACTTTGCGTAACAAATTTTCTTATTTTTCATAAGATTGGATGAAATTTGGCCAAGCTTTTCATGATTGGTTAACAAAATTTCCAATTTATTATAAGTTTGTTTGAAATTTGGCCGGAAAGTTTCCTACACTTTATAAGTTTGGTTAAAATTTGTCCAAACCTTTCACCTTTGGTTACCAAAGTTTTCTACTTTTTATAAGTTTGGTTGAAATTTGGCAACACTTTTCACATGTGGTTAACACAATTTCCAATTGTTTATAAGTTTGTCTGAAAGTTGGCCGAACTTTTCACATTTGGTTAACAAAGTTTCCTAATTTTTATAAGTTTGCTTGAAATTTGGCCAAACCTTTCACCTTTGGTTACCAAATTGACCTACTTTTCATAAGTTTGATTGAAATTTGGCCATAATTTTCACCTTTGATTAAGAAATGTTCGTACTTTTCATAAGTTTGACTGACATTTTTATAAGTCTGGTTGAAATGTAGCCAAAATTTTTCCCATTTGGCTAAAATTTTTTATTACTTATCCAAGATTGTTGCCTTTCATTCTCTCACCACATGTCAACTATATACACCGTAAACACTAAATATTCAACACCCAAGCCGTAATTATAATCTGTATCCCTGTTTATTTACAGTATTTCAGTACATTTTACAAGAATAATAATAAAAACGGCGTAATGTCATTATACGAAATGGATGATGTGATATGAGCTGGTATACATAGTATCATCACAACATTTTATTTTCACATATAGAGCTATACAAATTGTATGTTGTTTCTGGGTTTCTTCACACCACTGTCTCAGTAGGTTGGTTTTTCCGGCTGGTAGCCTGGTATGTATATGTCACTTGGTATGTAGTCATAAGACTGATCTCCTGATTGGTGGGCTGACGTCTGAGTATTGTAGGCAACTGTGGCATCTATCATCTGAGTGTCGGGCACATCAAACATCTGGCTATTGGGCGCTTCACACATCTGGTTGCTGGGGTCATCACACATCTGACTGTAGCTGGGTTGATAACTGACTGTATAGTATGCGTCTACTTGGTGGCTTCGTTTAGTACCCTGTTTGACTTTAGTACTGTCGTGAGCGTGTTGGACTTGATTGCTTCGGTTGGTGTCTTGTTGGAACATCAAACAGCTGGCTATTGGGCTCATCACACATCTGGTTGCTGGGGTCATCACACATCTTAATGTAGCTGGGTTAAAAACTGGCGGTATAGTATGCGTCTGCTTGGTGGTTTCGGTTAGTTCCTTGTTTAACTTGAGCACTGACTTGAGTGTTTTGGACTTTATTGCTTCTGGTAGTGCCTTGTTTGACATGAACACTGACTTGAATGTTTTGGTTACTGACTTGCTTGTCTCTGTTAGTGCCTTGTTTGACTTCGTTACTGGCTTGGTTAACTTGGTTGAGTCTGTCAAAGTCAACTAGGATCTCGCGATGCATGGCGCTCATCTGTTCATATTTTTGCCGATTAAGTCTCATACCAGTCTTAGTCGGGAATTTCTTGCCGGATTCACCGTAAAATCTTCGGATGTGTAACGTGCTCGTTCCTCTGTAGGATGAGACAAACACGGTCTTATCACCACCGCCCACTGGTCTAATAATCTCACCACTACGAGTCATGTAGACCCAGTTACCAGACACACTCTTGAGGTCTGTAGTCATCTTCTGATCACAATACTTGAGTGCAACCAGCCTCGTGTTTATATACTAGTTTTTCAGCCACGCACACAACCGGTTTCAGCCAGTTTCTTAGGTCAAACGGTTCAATTTACGCTGACATGGCTGTCCGTATGGCGCGACTAAGCGTTCTACTACCCGCTCGTTGACCTGTTGTATGTTTGAGATGGGTTGGGAAATGCGGGTCATGCTCGCCACATGACCTCTAACCGTGATGAAATAGATAGTGTATAGGGCGCCGTGTTACTTGCGTTGTAGTCACTGTGAGCTACAGTCCGTGAAGTCAGAATACCAGTGATATACATATACAGTCTCCTCACACCACTGTAGTTTTCTTTGTATTGAGGACTGGTCAGCTATTAAAGACAGGACTGTAAGTATATTACAACCATTTTGTTTTTATGTAGGTGTTTTAATACTCGTCCGCTAGTGTGGATTGACTAAAGGTTAAAGATGTCGGTGAGGATGTTCGCTCGACGTTTGGTGAGGACTGTTCTAGAGTATCATGTTGTCGATTATAGTCGAGGATGCACTCCTCAATTCTATTCAGGCTTAATGTGATTATTTCTTCTTAGGAGATATTCTGATGTATTACATCCCGTAGTCGAACCGTTACTAGGTCCTCAAAACTACCACCCTCACCATAATCACAAGAATGACTGATGGATTCTCGGCTTCTTGATTTTGTGGTACATTAAGACACGCCATGCAATAGCTATATAGTTCAGCTCTTAGTTTGCTCCACAGTTTGCTAATTAGGTTTTTGTGGGTCTCGGTATCTGTAAAACAGATAATAATAGGGTACTTTATCAGCGTTATAGACATGGATATTACAGATAATAGCTATGGATCTGACATGGACTTTCTGTTACACAGTACATGTTCTATCGATAATGGGTATGTAGATACCGCAAGACACTTTCACCTTCTCCTAGGAATACACACTACTACCTATATTAATACGGTTCCAGTATAGCGCTGTGTTTAAAAGTTCAAATGCCAGCTGTAGTCCATGTGGCCCCAGCCTACCATAATATATGAAGAAATGTCTTGTCTCTTTATTTATATGCGTCTAGCACCATCTCATCATCTCATCTCATCATGTTCCTCTTGTACCTTGCGGTGTCGAGGTGAAGTATAAACTTCGTGAGAGTGCCCGGTTATGGGCTTCGTATATCGACATTCCCATGGATTCTGTTATTCCCTCCGTCCAACGTTTACGTGGTCGGCCTCTTCCTCTGTTTCCATCTGGTCTGTACATCATTGCTTGTTGTGGCATGCTGTTGACTGGTAGCCTACTTGCATGGCCAAACCATTTGACTTGCTGCTTTCTAATAAAATCTAGAGCAGCTTTAACCCCTACTTTAGTCCTGATTTCTTCATTTCTGATCTTATCTCTTCTTGATACGTTGAGTATTCTTCTCAGAAACCTCATTTCTGTTGTTGTGATTTTTCTTTTCTCTTTTTCTGTCATTGTCCAGGTTTGGCATTGGTAGCAGAGAGTTGGTAGGAAGATTGTGTTGTAAAGTGCTTTCTTAGTAGTTATTGATACATGTTTGTTCTTTAGTATTGGTGCCATTTGTCCAATGAGTTGATTTGCCTTATTGCACCTATTTTCGATCTCGTCTTCTGATCTGCCATTTGATGATATTATACTTCCTAGGTACTTGAAGCTCTTTACTTGTTTCAAGGGATGTTCGTTTAGGTGAATTGTTGCTGTTTGTTCTTCTTTAGTTATAGTCATTACCTCTGTTTTGCTTGTGCTAATTTTCATGTTATGTTCCCTACACATTTCGTTTAGACTATTCATGTGGTCTTGTAATTCAGCTTCTGATTTTGCTATTAGTGCTTGGTCGTCCGCAAACAGGAGTTCTCTAATGGTTAGATTTGCAGATGGTTCTTCTTCTGTGTTCTCGTCATGCGGTATTCTTGCTGTCTCTGCTTGGCTGGTTTCTTTACATATGTTGTCTATATATGTTATGAACAAGAGAGGGGACAGGACACAACCTTGTCGTACTCCAGATCTTATGGTGAAGGGTTCTGAGTGTTCTCCAGTTGCTCTCACTATGCATTCACTGTTGTTGTATAAACTTCTGCATAGGTTTGTTAGATGTGTACTCACTCCATATTGTTTAAGGATTTCCCACAGCTTGTTTCTATCTACCCTATCAAATGCCTTTTCTTGGTCGACAAAGGCTAAGTAGAGTGTTTCATTGAATTCAATTGATTTTTCTATAAGTTGTCTAAGAGCAAAAATGGCGTCTGTGCATCCTTTGTTTTTCCTAAATCCAAGCTGCGTTTCGCTTAGCTGGGGTTCTAAAGTAGTTCGTAATCTTTTTTCAAGAATTTTGCAAAATATTTTCCCAGTATGACTCAACAGTGAAATGCCTCTGTATTGTGTGCAATCTCTTTTGCTGCCTTTGTTTTTCCAAATTGGGATAATTATGGCATTTCCCCAGTCTCGTGGTGTCTGTTGTTCTACCCAAACATGGTTGAATAGTCTATGTAGCCAAGCTGTTCCTACTTCCCTTGCTGCTTTAATTAGTTCATTTGGTATTTCATCCTGTCCTGGTGATTTGTTTAATGGGGCTAATCTGATGGCTTCTATAATTTCTTCTTTTAGTATGTCTGGTTCTAGTTCCTCGGTGACATCTGTGTAGGTCTCTTGAATTCCTGTGACATCTGATGGGATGTTGAGAAGTTGTTCGAAATACTGCTTCCATCTTATTAGGATCTGTTTTTGTTCACTTATTGGTTCTCCATTTTCGCTGTTAATTATTTCAGTTGGGTCAAAGGGTTCTCCTCTGGTTCGCATTGCACTTATCTTTTTGTAGAAGTTTCTGGTTGCCTCCTTGTAGTTTTTATTTAGGGTTTCTCCATACTCTTCCCAGTCTTTTTGTTTTTCCCTCTTTACTATTCTACTCACATGTCTTCTCGCTATTCTGTATTCTCTGTAATCACATTCCTGTTTGCTCTTCAACCACTTTTTATATTTTTCCTTTTTTTCTTTTACCGCTTTCTTTACTTCTGCGTTCCACCAACTTGTTATTTTCTTTATCCGTGTTTTGCGTTTTTTCGTGGTTCCGCATGTTATTTTTGCAGTATTTAAAATGCTTGATTTGAATATCTCCCATTCTTCTTCCACTGTTTTTCTTTCCGTAGGTAATTTTACAAAGAGTTCAGTTAGTTCTTTCTCATAATTTTCCCTTACTGCCTCGTCTTTAAGGTTTTTTAAGTTTACTGATTCGCATGGCATGTATTTTCCTGCTCTTTGTCTTCTTCTTCTAATGGTTCTTATTGTGGCAACGACTGCTTTATGATCTGTGTTTATACTGAAATTGGGCACTGCTCTTGCATCTAATATATTTCTCTTTCTGTTATTTCTTGTTAATATAAAATCAATTTGGCTTTTAGTATCTAGATTGTTCCATTTATACCAGGTGTATACTTGCGAATCTTTATGTTTATAGAATGTGTTTGTTATATAGAGGTCATGTTGGCTGCAAAGCTCTATCAGTCTACTTCCGTTATCATTCCTTTCATTTTGCTGATCTCCAAATGCTCCCAGGTGTTTTTCTATGCCCACTCTGTTATGTCCTAGTCTTGCATTGAAGTCTCCCATAACTATGATGTTGTCCTGCTTATCTATTTTGTTTAGCACATCATGTATGTCTTCGTAGAAGTCCTCGCATTCTTGCTCATTATTGTTTGCATTACATGGTGCGTATATCTGTACATATGTTGTGATTGTTTGTTCTTTTATTCTCACTGTTATGATTCTTTCTGATATATATTTTATTTCTAGTATTCCTCTTGCTAGCCGTGGTTCGATGACTATTCCCACACCGTGTCTTGCCCTTTCTTGCTGTTCTACTCCAGAGTAAACAAACGTGTAACTGCGGTGGAGCTCCTTGCATCCTTTCCCTTTTGTTCTGGTGTCCGCTATTCCCATCAGACCAATATTCCTCTTCTCCATTGTTTCTATAAGCTCTTCTTCTTTACTATTGAAACCACAGACGTTCATTGTGCCTATTTTTTGAATCGCTGATCTATCTCGTAGTCCATTAACATTGCCGGGTCGATAGCCGTTTGGGTCAGTCCGTTTATACTTCTTGGTTTTTCTACGAGCAGTATGAAGATCCCCTGCCGGCTTGCTAGGCCAGTCGCAGGTTTAGGACACTAATCTGACCACAGGGAGTCCATCCCCTATGGCGAGCCATAGCCCCGTTAGCCCATGACCTCGCGGTCATGGTTGCCCGGTCTGCACCACTTGGAGGTGGGGGTTGACTTGTGTAGTCTGCGGGTCATCGGCAGGCTACTAATTTTCGCTCTTCACCCCTCCTGGGAGAGGCTAGCCGATCCTAACCCTGCTGGCTGCAGGGCCAGGCGCATTCCACACCTTACAGACCTGAAGCAATTCGTGTCTAGCACCATATACCCCTTTATTATACTAGTATTGTAACCACATCGAAACTGTGAAAGATTTATCAAAAAGCCAACTTACCATTAGCGGCTTGCCACATGTTGATCTGGTTGCTGTTCACAGAGACCGGCACTTCTATTCGATTAATGCTGGCCTTCTTATACACGCTATTTGCTGACGTAGAATGACTCAGCAGAATATTATGCACTGTCTGGTCATGTGACCGAGTGTGACTCCATCTTTGATCGGTTGAGTCATTAGTTACGTGTTTCGGTTGTATCCCATAAGACACGTGACCAGATACAGCGCCATCTTTGATCGGGTTTAGCGCCATATTTGATCGGATGTGACCATTACCCATGTTACCGGATACAGCGCCATCTTTGAGCAATTTAAGCCACGTGGTCTGGTTTTGCCATTACCACTTGTGATTGGATGTGCCGCCATCTTTGACCAGTTTTAGCCATTGATCATGTGGTCTGGTTGTAGTCATTACACATGCGAGCGGAAGCAGCGTGTCATCAAGCGATGCTACAGGCATTCAGGGATAAACTTCTCTCGCACCACACAAAAAGATTTGTCAGTCGTACGAGAGGAATTGATTACACATTTTATTGCCACTGGCTCTTACAATACATAAATGCACAAAACTGTCTCTAATGAATCACACATGAATACACAGAACTTCCTATCACTAGTCGTCCCTAGCCCTACTGCTAAATCTATCTATTCACTTAAAGAAGGACGCATCGACTCTAAGCGATGTGTCCGCTACGAAGTCCGTCCCCTGTCTGACCATCCTTCGCGTCCTGATTACACAGCACGCGGAGGGTCTTCATGCGAACTTCGGCTTTTGCGTGCTACATCATTCCACACGCTTAGAGTAGTAAGCCTACTCTTGAGTTTTATTCCACGTTCTTGGTGTCTATCACGTTGAGGTGATTACACCGTGACCAGAGTGCTTACCCTCTGGTTGACACTTCCGTGTCTCATGAGAGAACTGTTGATAGTTCTCCTCCCTATCTACTCCCTACACCTACCCTGCCCTCTTGTTGGGGCACTGGGTTACCTTTAATTTACTTGAGGTAGACCACACATTCAGGGTGGTCTTCCCTCCTATGTATTTTGTCTTTGACACACACCCTCCCCTCCTGTGTTGCGTTACAAACTTTGACTCATGGTTGTGACGCAAGAGGTTTCTAAACATTAGTGTGTCTAATTTTTTGTCAAAGACTACTGATAACTTGGTTCTGGGTAACTCAATAGACCTCTACTGACTATTGTCACAATGTAGTATTACTTTACTTGGCTACTGGTGATCGCCACAAACTTGTCTGGTTGGCGTGAGCCCTCTTCTCCATCGCAATATTATATTTATTAGAGGTTTGTCTGAACCGGAACATTGCCTTATAAGACCTGCCCTCAAATAGCAAATTAACTCACTACCCATACAAAGTTGACTTTCTTAGGATCAACACACGAATTGCTTCATGTCCCCCATATAATATTAAACAACCCTTGCACAAGCTGTGTACGACAGGCTTTACCTATCTCGCTTCCGCGTGTAAAGTTATCTTTCACTGTTAAGTTAGTGTTTCGCTGTCTACTGTGTTCCCTGACCCGGAGTTATCTCCCCTTGTTCCAAAAATATATGCACTTTACATGTTTGTTTTCCTGGTTGTTTGCGTGTTTAGATGTAACTAATAACGTAATTAATCTTCTAACATGTGTGTCTGTCTATAATTTGTATGTAAGTCAGTTTTCAAGTGCCATAATCCGGTTAAATGTGGCCACAAATAAGTGTATAACACTAATTCGTGACTACGTTTCCATCTTATGAGACTTAAAATACTTTCCCTAAGGTCTAATGTAAATGTGGCGAACACAAAACTACACACAACACATTCGAGACAGCACATTTCAACACTGAAAGCAAACGTTTGACGCAGACAAATAATAAAAGTCGCGTTGAGCGGCAGAAAAAATCCGCTGGTTGTCTTCACTCTCCATTGTATATTTTCCATTTTCTCTCACTTTCACACTTCTGTCACACATCTTTTATTCTCCCAATTATTTAAAAACCTTGAAGTGACACTGTACAAGTTTGGCTCAGTTTGAAAAGAGTTGAGCTTAATGACTGTGCGTAACTTACTGCACGAGTCATGTATTTACAAAATATTTACATGGATGAAATAGGGTTGATAGTTTGTACCCTGATAATACTAAACACTACATTCTACTGAAATACTAATACTAATTCTATAAATATATATATTCTAATTTGTTGCACAAAATTAACCTAATTTAAGGGAAGTAATCTAATTAACTAAAAATGAAAATGATGTGAGATGAGTTATGTACCTTTCTGAAATGAGTAATGTGAAATGTAACAAAATTATAAATAATGGGTTATTTAAAAAAAAAGAGAATGTTTTAATGTCTAAAAGAAAAAATATGATTGATAATTTTACTATACATGGTGTAAATGATGTATGTTCAAATGTATAATCCTATTTTATCCTATAAGGTATAAACTACTTTTAATCCTAAATGATGAGGTTGTTAAAGTGTTCATCACACTGGCATGAAATAAAGTGAAATGAAATGAACTAACTGGTACTGTTCCTATCTTAACTTTTTATCCTCGTCTTTAATTAGCTGTTATTAAATTTAAAGTTACTATCCTAAGTAGATGGGTAAATTAGTGATTTATCTAAACTACAAAAAAACAAAAAAAACAATCTATCATATTCCCTACTTCTATTCTAAATCTATATTAAAGTAACTAATATAACTATAATTTATCACTATATTAAAAACATGTTATAATACATATCACAATAAATAAATATATATACATGGTATTTAACTACCTCAGGTTAGTGGTTGCCACAACGTTCAGAAATTGCTTTTGTTGGCACAGTTCATAGTTACACACTTGTCCTGGGTATATTAAATAGACTACACAGTCATACTTGTGTCTTATGGGTATTCTTCCACTCGTAGAGTCCGTTGGTGTCGTAGACATGTATATTCGTGTCTGTTATTTACGCATTGTTCTGACACTGTTCTCCCATGATTCACACAGGTGATTCACCGGAACACAAATGGAGCATAGTAAGTAACGAGCTGTCTATGTACACACGGTGATTCACTTGTTCTTTTAGCAAAGTTCTTATTCTGCTGTCTATGGACACATGGTGATTCACTGTTATTAGCACACAGTCCTGATCATGATGTCTATGTATTACATAGGATATTTTACACAGGATATTTTACGTGTACTAAATTACATTATCTTAGACTACATTTCATGTGGAGTATCAGGTATTTCTACCTCAGATGGTCGACTAAGGGTATCAGCAAGAATGTTGTCCCTACCCTTAATATGCTCTATACTAAAAGTATAATTTTGTAAGATTAACGACCACATGTAGATGCGGTCATTGCGATGCAACCCACTTTGTATGACCGTGATTGGGGAGTTGTCGGTCTGTACTACGAAGTGATTACCCGCTAGAAATCGATGTAACTTCCTTACTGAATAGATGACACTTAGGGCTTCCAACTCTGATATGGAATATCTGGACTCAGCAGGTGTGATCTTGCGGCTCACGTAGCAAATTGGATGGAAGATGCATCGTAAAACTGGCCTAGTACTCCAGCGATGGAGATCGTTCTGGCATCTGTTCTAAGATAATAAACGAGCCTAGGATTAGGCAAACGCAGAATTGGTACATTACTAAATAGGAGTTTCAATTTTGACAATGCAAAAATTAATAATGCATCTTTGACATCTAATTTTACCGATGCTTTCAACACATTAGAAAATACACTCGTGATTTCGGCTAAGTTCGGTATGAACTTTCTATAATAATTTACTAAACCCAAAAGGCTCCCGACCTGCTTCTTTGTTGTAGGCATGGTCAGGTTCATAATTTTAGTAACAATTCTATTGTCAGTTTTGAGTTGTCCTTTCGAAATGACATGGCCCTAAAAAATCAATTTCTTGTAGGCCCAGTTCAACTTTGCTAGGTTTGATAGTGAGACCGAAGAGTCGCAACCTATCGAAGACTTGTCAGAGTTTCAGTAAGTGTGTTGTCCAGTCATCTGTATGAACACAAATATCATCTATATATGTCACCGTATTCGTCACTCCATGTAGTAAATCTCTAGTTAGGCGTACGAAAGTGGCAGGAGCGTTACGAAGTCCGAAAGGAAGAAACTGCCACTCATAAAGACCTAACGGTGTTGAAAAAGCAGTAAGATGGATGGATTGAGTCTGCATAGGGACCTGCCAATATCCCTTAGTAAGGTCTAATTTAGAGAAGATTTTGGAGGTGGACATATCCAGAATAAGATCTTTGCAGGAAGGAATTGGTTCTGCGTCGATCTTAGTGACATTGTTGAGTTTTCTATAGTCCACACAGAGACGAATTATGGAGTCCTTTTTCTTCACCAAGACGATTGGAAAGGAGTACTCAGATGTAGATTTCTGGATGATTCCACTAGCTTCTAAATTAAGAATTTCCTTATTTAGACTTTCTCTGTAGCTAAGTGGGATAGAGTACGGCCTGCATTTGATAGGTTTAGAGTCCGAAAGAAGGATGGAGTGCTCGATCCTGTCCGTCCTACCTGGAATGTCGGAAAATATGTCCTTATACTCCGTACTAATTCTAATGTCTGTCGTCGTTGCTCTTCTGTTAGTCACGGTTCTAACCGTATACAATCTAATGTCGCAGTCTTGTCTACAATTGGAACAGGTAGTTCCATCCCGTCGTCGTCTACCTGATTCAGTACGGTGGTGGTGCTAAGTGCGTTTTCTGTATGCTCACTAAGTGTATGCATATCGTCGTCCTTGCCAGTCTCGCTAACTAGTGTAGTTGCGTTATGTATGTCTGTCGTCTCATCAATAGGTGTGGGTGCATTATGTTCGTCTGTCTCCAGTTCTGTCTCTTGTCGTGAAAAGTAGGGTTTCAACATGTTGATATGAAATATCTTTAAGTGTCCGTTTATCGATATTTCATAATCGACATCCGAAATTTTTCGTACCACTTTGAATGGCCCTTGCCATGAGGTCAATAATAAATTACGTTTGTCTGGGAGTAAAAGCAGTATGTCTTGATCTAGTTCAAGATTAATAGTCCTAGCACCTCTATTTGCGTATTGGCGGTAGATTTGACCCTTCCTCTCCAAAGCTGCCTTGGCTATCATACACGATTTCATAATTTTATCGCGTGTTTCTGTTACCATCTCATAAGGTGTTTTAGGGGTTGGAATTTCAATCGCATTAGTTACTAACTGATGGTAAATTGTTAGGGGTCCACGTGGGTTAGCCCCGTATACTAACTCAAAAGGTGAGAAACCCGTGCTTGAATGGGGAATCTCCCGATAGGCGAACAACACTGTTGGCAACAGTGTATCCCATTCAGCTGGGTTTTCTGCTGTCACCTTAGCCAGCATATGTTTCAGGTATCCGTTAATCTTCTCTACGATTCCATTGCTGGCTGGATGATAAGCTGTTGTAAAATGCTGTTTAATTCCTAACATTTTTGTAAGGGCTTGCGTTGCAGCCGATATGAATTGAGTTCCCCGGTCGGATAAGATGGTACGTGGAAATCCGAATGGTGAGAACAAATGTACAAATACATTGGCAATATCTTTGGAGGTGATGTATTATAAAGCTACCGTCTCAACCCACCTTGAACATAGGTCTATTAGCGTTAAGACGAAGCGATTTCCTTTGCTGGACACCTGGTTCAGGGGTCCAACAATATCCACCGCCACACTCTCGAATGGTCTAGAGGCCAGTGTTGAAGGTTGTACTTCAGCTGTAGGATGTTTACCCTTACGTACTAGTTGTTGACAGACATTACATGACCGACAGAATAATTTTATGTCATTACAAAAACCCGGCCAGTAAAAATGAGCCTGAATTCTGGCCCTGGTTTTGTCATATGCAAGGTGACCAGCAAACGGTGACTCGTGTGCAATCTTTAGCACAGTTTGGCGGTGTTGTACAGGTAACACCGTTTGCTGAATCTCATGGTTGTTGGTTGTATAATAAGGAGTAAGAATCCCATTATTAAGTCTAAAGAACCATGATGCGTTTTTTGTTACTTTAGCTTTTTCTTTTAACAGTTTTAGATACGGAGACACACTCGGACCAGCTTTTTGCTGGTCTATAAACATCTGTCTGGTGGTATCATCCGTGCTAGTTGGTGATAGCAACAGTAGTCTTTACTCCTGTAGTGTGTCTTGGTGTTTAATAGTATCTGCTCTGGTTGTTGCATTTTCTGCATTTAATTTTTCCCGTGCAGCTATTTCTTTGTTAGTGCATTGCTTCAATTGGGGTAAGCATCCCAAAATTAAATCAGTACAAGGGTTATCTAAAATAGCACATGTAAAGGTACCAGAAAGAAAAGGAGTATTAATACGGGCTCTTGCCAGCGGGTAAATTTCGATATTACCCGAAAAGGTTCGGCATTTGACTGAGTCACCTGTATAATCATTTGGGTTCACAAATTCCTTTCTAAGACCGATAAGAGTGCTTCCACTGTCAAGCAAACATTGGCATGGTATTTCATTGACCAGTGCATTGTGGAACACCAAATTGCCTCTGGAGGCTAATGCTGCATTTTCACTCTCAGTGGAGAATGGCACTGTGTGTCCACATTCTAATTTTCCGTCTGCGTGAAATTGGTGACATCGCTCACAACTGTCAAAGCTTAAGATATCGTTTACACAACAAACCTCTTCAGATTGGTTAAAAGGTAATTCATTCTCGACCTCGCACTCAGTCTCACTCCCACTATCAGAAGATGTATCAATTAACATTGCACTGTTGGCCTTCATTCTTTGACGGCCTAGGCATTTACTGGAATAATGCCCGTAGCTTGCACAGAAAAAACATTTAACCGCACGCCTGTATGCATTTCTCTTGTTTTGTTGTTTCTTAATGACCATCTCAAGATGTGTCGGATAGTTCGGTGATTTATCACACATAGCGTAAGTATCATGAAAAAGTTGGCAATACATACATTTAGGCAATTTTTGATCTTTCTTGTCGACTCTCTGAGATGGTTTTTTATTGCTACGATAACTTTTAGGTTGGTCCTTAACAAAAGAGACTATTTCAGAGTCGATGTTTGATGTTTTAAACACTTCCCTATTCGAGGAAAAATATGCGGAGCCTTTCTTCTCGAATTGTTCTATTGTTTCGATGTCTGACTGCTGAAGGAACTTAGCGAAAGGAGTTGGGACTGTGGATATAACTTTATCCATGGCTATTAAATTTTTAAGTTTTTCAAAGTCCTTTCCTATTTTTGCTGCATTAAGCCATCTATTCAGCCAGCTTTAGACATTCGAGACATAATCGATGAAGGTCTCACTTGGTTTTGGTTTTAAGTTATAAAATTGCACTTGATACCCAGGGGCATCAAGTAAAAAATGTTGCATTACCCTATCGTGAATGTACTGATAGTTAGATCTAAGATCAGTTGGTATTGATTCAATGACTTTAAGGGGCTCCCCACTGAGGTTTTTCATGTAGATCATGGCCCACATATCGATTGGTACTTGATGGTATTTAAGCTGATATTCGACATTTTCTGTCCAAGCTGATATGGAATCTTCTTTACAGAATGGCTTAATAATATGTTTGTATTTATTAAGTTTATTCTCTTCCTGCTGACTCTTTAGTTTTGTAGCGGAGATCTCTACGTGTGAATCTACTTCCATACCTTTCATCTTTAACTGTGTCTCTGATTCAATCTGTATTTGTTTTTCTTTCACTCTTGCCATTTCATCTATCTCTTTTTGCTTCAACTCTCTCTCCTGATCTAATTGTTTTTGCTTTAATTCTCTCTCCTGATCTAATTGTTTTTGCTTTAATTCTCTCTCCTGATCTAATTGTTTTTGCTTAATCTCCTTATCTTGTTCTAACTGTTTCTGTTTAGTTTCTTCAGCTAATTGTGCCATCTCTTTTTGGTGTTGTCTCTCTTGTTCCAACTGTTTCTGTTTAGTTTCTTCAGCTAATTGTGACATCTCTTTTTGGTGTTGTCTTTCTCGTGCACGTTCATCTCTATCAGCATCTTTTGCTTCCCTAAATTTTTGATCAGCATACTGCTCTAATTCCTTTCTGGTGTGTCCTAATTCCTTGCCTGCTTGTATGCAATCTGCTAAAGTTGACATGTTGTTGGATAATTAGCTAGAGTTGATAGGCACTCAAATATTTACTCAGGTATATTCGATATGTTAAGATTTCAAATGACTTTGTATAAAAATCATATTAGTTTATACCCTGAAAAATAGATGCATTATTAATCACATTGCATTCACAAATAATTTGGGTATACTCATCTTAACCATCCGGAATAATCAGGTACAATCGTTTGGCACCTCGACACACACCTTGTGTTACTCTTCTAAAGGCTCTTGTTATACCTGGTTTATTAGAGCATCAATAATTAACCATTTGCAAACGACATATGAATTTAGACATTTGTTTGAAATTTACAATTATATGCCCCCGGACAACACAATGTTGTATAGTTAATAGTGACTGTCACTGTCCTGTCTTCGTTCTAATATCTTATGCTTTCCTTAACTAACTGCTGTTTAATTTATGATAGTGCTGTGCAGACCGAATCCTATTTGCATAAAGAAAGTAGTGCCATCGTGACGGTAGAAAATAGAATATGTCGACAAATAAATAAATAAATACTTTAAAATAAATATAAAGGAAATAATAATGTTCAAATTATTAAATATATTCAATACATAACTTGTATAAACAAATCATACTCAATATAATTCAAAGATTCAGGCGAGCAGCGGCTTGGCGATTTGTAAACAATCTGTCGCTGATTCCCAATGGCGTAGGACAGCTGTGGGTCAACCGTGACACGTCATAGGCGCAGCGCTATTCTTAGATTGAAAAATCGATATTGTCGCCGGCTCATTTTTTTGTGTATTGCTCCGCCGTGAATCATGTTTCATAAATACTCATAAATAAACAAATAATTGTAGAAATAAATGATGCAAAACTATAATAATAATATTTACAAATCAGAAGAAAACATGTTCATAAAGCACAAAACATTTCAATGAGTATAAATAAATGGTAATCGGTCACGATGGGCACAGCTCGCATCCTGTTCTAGTCTGCGCACGCCATTTTACACTAACACAAATTAAACCCTGTGATTAACTGACAGCAAAGCTATTTTAGAGCCGTGGGTGAGTGTTTTAGCTTGAACAAATGTCCAAGCTACACTTCTGACACCACTTTTATCCTAGCCTGTCATCAAGCGATGCTACAGGCATTCAGGGATAAACTTCTCTCGCACCACACAAAAAGATTTGTCAGTCGTACGAGAGGAATTGATTACACATTTTATTGCCACTGGCTCTTACAATACATAAATGCACAAAACTGTCTCTAATGAATCACACATGAATACACAGAACTTCCTATCACTAGTCGTCCCTAGCCCTACTGCTAAATCTATCTATTCACTTAAAGAAGGACGCATCGACTCTAAGCGATGTGTCCGCTACGAAGTCCGTCCCCTGTCTGACCATCCTCCGCGTCCTGATTACACAGCACGCGGAGGGTCTTCATGCGCACTTCGGCTTTTGCGTGCTACATCATTCCACACGCTTAGAGTAGTAAGCCTACTCTTGAGTTCTATTCCACGTTCTTGGTGTCTATCAAGTTGAGGTGATTACACCGTGACCAGAGTGCTTACCCTCTGGTTGACACTTCCGTGTCTCATGAGAGAACTGTTGATAGTTCCCCTCCCTATCTACTCCCTACACCTACCCTGCCCTCTTGTTGGGGCACTGGGTTACCTTTAATTTACTTGAGGTAGACCACTCATTCAGGGTGGTCTTCCCTCCTATGTATTCTAGTCTTTGACACACACCCTCCCCTCCTGTGTTGCGTTACAAACTTTGACTCATGGTTGTGACGCAAGAGGTTTCTAAAAATTAGTGTGTCTAATTTTTGTCAATGACTACTGATAACTTGGTTCCGGGTAACTCAATAGACCTCTACTGACTATTGTCACAATGTAGTATTACTTTACTTGGCTACTGGTGATCGCCACAAACTTGTCTGGTTGGCGTGAGCCCTCTTCTCCATCGCAATATTATATTTATTAGAGGTTTGTCTGAACCGGACCATTGCCTTATAAGACATGCCCTCAAATAGCAAATTAACTCACTACCCATACAAAGTTGACTTTCTTAGGATCAACACACGAATTGCTTCATGTCCCCCATATAATATTAAACAACCCTTGCACAAGCTGTGTGCGACAGGCTTTACCTATCTCGCTTCCGCGTGTAAAGTTATCTTTCACTGTTAAGTTAGTGTTTCGCTGTCTACTGTGTCCCCTGACCCGGAGTTATCTCCCCTTGTTCCAAAAATGTATGCACTTTACATGTTTGTTTTCCTGGTTGTTTGCGTGTTTAGATGTAACTAATAACGTAATTAATCTTCTAACATGTGTGTCTGTCTATAATTTGTATGTAAGTCAGTTTTCAAGTGCCATAATCCGGTTAAATGTGGCCACAAATAAGTGTACAACACTAATTCGTGACTACGTTTCCGTCTTATGAGACCTAAAATACTTTCCCTAAGGTCTAATGTAATTATGGCTAACACAAAACTACACACAACACATTCGAGACAGCACATTTCAACACTGAAAGCAAACGTTTGACGCAGACAAATAATAAAAGTCGCGTTGAGCGGCAGAAAAAATCCGCTGGTTGTCTTCACTCTCCATTGTATATCTTCGATTTTCTCTCACTTTCACACTTCTGTCACACATCTTTTATTCTCCCAATTATTTAAAAACCTTGAAGTGACACTGTACAAGTTTGGCTCAGTTTGAAAAGAGTTGAGCTTAATGACTGTGCGTAACTTACTGCACGAGTCATGTATTTACAAAATATTTACATGGATGAAATAGGGTTGATAGTTTGTACCCTGATAATACTAAACACTACATTCTACTGAAATACTAATACTAATTCTATAAATATATATATTCTAATTTGTTGCACAAAATTAACCTAATTTAAGGGAAGTAATCTAATTAACTAAAAAATGAAAATGATGTGAGATGAGTTATGTACCTTTTTGAAATGAGTAATGTGAAATGTAACAAAATTATAAATAATGGGTTATTTAAAAAAAAAGAATGTTTTAATGTCTAAAAGAAAAAAATATGATTGATAATTTTACTATACATGGTGTAAATGATGTATGTTCAAATGTATAATCCTATAAGGTATAAACTACTTTTAATCCTAAATGATGAGGTTGTTAAAGTGTTCATCACACTGGCATGAAATAAAGTGAAATGAAATGAACTAACTGGTACTGTTCCTATCTTAACTTTTTATCCTCGTCTTTAATTAGCTGTTATTAAATTTAAAGTTACTATCCTAAGTAGATGGGTAAATTAGTGATTTATCTAAACTACAAAAAAAAACAATCTATCATCTTCCCTAATTCTATTCTAAGTCTATATTAAAGTAACTAATATAACTATAATTTATCACTATATTAAAAACATGTTATAATACATATCACAATAAATAAATATATATACATGGTATTTAACTACCTCAGGTTAGTGGTTGCCACAACGTCCAGAAATTGCTTTCGTTGGCACTGTGCATAGTTACACACTTGTCCTGGGTATATTAAATAGACTACACAGTCATACTTGTGTCTTATGGGTATTCTTCCACTCGTAGAGTCCGTTGGTGTCGTAGACATGTATATTCGTGTCTGTTATTTACGCATTGTTCTGACACTGTTCTCATATGGTTCACACAGGTGATTCACCGGAACACAAATGGAGCATAGTAAGTAACGAGCTGTCTATGTACACACGGTGATTCACTTGTTCTTTTAGCAAAGTTCTTATTCTGCTGTCTATGTACACATGGTGATTCACTGTTATTAGCACACAGTACCTGATCATGATGTCTATGTATTACATAGGATATTTTACAACAGCTTATCATCCAGCCAGCAAGGAATCGTAGAGAAGATTAACGGAGACCTAAAACATATGCTGGCTAAGGTGACAGCAGAAAACCCATCTGATTGGGATACACTGTTGCCAACAGTGCTGTTCGCCTATCGGGAGATTCCCCATTCAAGCACGGGTTTCTCACCTTTTGAGTTAGTTTACGGGGCTAACCCACGTGGACCCCTAACAATTTACCATCAGTTAGTAACTAATGCGATTGAAATTCCAACCCCTAAAACACCTTATGAGATGGTAACAGAAACACGCGATAAAATTATGAAATCGTGTATGATAGCCAAGGCAGCTTTGGAGAGGAAGGGTCAAATCTACCGCCAATACGCAAATAGAGGTGCTAGGACTATTAATCTTGAACTAGATCAAGACATACTGCTTTTACTCCCAGACAAACGTAATTTATTATTGACCTCATGGCAAGGGCCATTCAAAGTGGTACGGAAAGTTTCGGATGTCGATTATGAAATATCGATAAACGGACACTTAAAGATATTTCATATCAACATATTGAAACCATACTTTTCACGACAAGAGACAGAACTGGAGACAGACGAACAGAATGCACCCACACCTATTGACGAGACGACAGACATACATAACGCAACTACACTAGTTAGCGAGACTGGCAAGGACGAAGATATGCATACACTTAGTGAGCATACAGAAAACGCACTTAGCACCACCACCGTACTGAATCAGGTAGACGACGACGGGATGGAACTACCTGTTCCAATTGTAGACAAGACTGCGACATTAGATTGTATACGGTTAGAACCGGGACTAACAGAAGAGCAACGACGACAGACATTAGAATTAGTGACGTAGTATAAGGACATATTTTCCGACATTCCAGGTAGGACGGACAGGATCGAGCACTCCATCCTTCTTTCGGACTCTAAACCTATCAAATGCAGGCCGTACTCTATCCCACTTAGCTACAGAGAAAGTCTAAATAAGGAAATTCTTAATTTAGAAGCTAGTGGAATCATCCAGAAATCTACATCTGAGTACTCCTTTCCAATCGTCTTGGTGAAGAAAAAGTACTCCACAATTCGTCTCTGTGTGGACTATAGAAAACTCAACAATGTCACTAAGATCGACGTAGAACCAATTCCTTCCTGCGAAGATCTTATTCTGGATATGTCCACCTCCAAAATCTTCTCTAAATTAGACCTTACTAAGGGATATTGGCAGGTTCCTATGCAGACTTAATCCATCCATCTTACTGCATTCTCAACACCTTTAGGTCTTTACTGAGTGGCGGTTTCTTCCTTTCGGACTTCGTAATGCTCCTGCCACTTTCGTACGCCTAACTAGAGATTTACTACATGGAGTGACGAATACGGTGACATATATAGATGATATTTGTGTCCATACAGATGACTGGACAACACACTTACTGAAACTCCGACAGGTCTTCGATAGGTTGCGACTCTTCGGTCTCACTGTCAAACCTAGCAAAGTTGAACTGGGCCTACAAGAAATTGATTTTTTAGGCCATGTCATTTCACAAGGACAACTAACAACTGACAATAGAATTGTTACTAAAATTATGAACCTGACCATGCCTACAACCAAGAAGCAGGTCAGGAGCCTTTTGGGTTTAGTAAATTATTATAGTAAGTTCATACCGAACTTAGCCGAAATCACGAGTGTATTTTCGAATGTTTTGAAAGCATCGGTAAAATTAGATGTCAAAGATGCATTATTAATTTCTGCATTGTCAAAATTGAAACTCCTATTTAGTAATGTACCAATTCTGCGTTTGCCTAATCCTAGGCTCGTTTATTATCTTAGGACAGATGCCAGCACGATCTCCATCGCTGGAGTACTAGGCCAGTTTTACGATGGCATCTTCCATCCAATTTGCTACGTGAGCCGCAAGATCACACCTGCTGAGTCCAGATATTCCATATCAGAGTTGGAAGCCCTAAGTGTCATCTATTCAGTGAGGAAGTTGCATCGATTTCTAGCGGGTAATCACTTCGTAGTACAGACCGACAACTCCCCAATCACGGTCATACAAAGTGGGTTGCATCGCAATGACCGCATCTACAGGTGGTCGTTAATCTTACAAAATTATACTTTTAGTATAGAGCATATTAAGGGTAGGGACAACATTCTTGCTGATACCCTTAGTCGACCATCTGAGGTAGAAATACCTGATACTCCACATGAAATGTAGTCTAAGATAATGTAATTTAGTACACGTAAAATATCCTGTGTAAAATATCCTATGTAATACATAGACATCATGATCAGGACTGTGTGCTAATAACAGTGAATCACCATGTGTCCATAGACAGCAGAATAAGAACTATCTTTGACCAGTTTTAGCCATTGATCATGTGGTCTGGTTGTAGTCATTACACATGCGAGCGGAATCAGCGCCATATTTGATCGGATGTGCCCACTACCCAGGTGTACCCTATACAGCGCCATCTTTGATCGGTTTTAGTCACGTGGTCTGGTTTTGCCATTATCACGTGTGATCGGATGCGACGCCATATTTGACCGGTTTTAGCCAGTGAGCACGTGGTCTAGTTGTAGTCATTACACATGCGAGCGGAAGCAGCGCCATAGTTGTACTGTTTGAGCCAGTGAGCACGTTCTCTGGGTTTGCCATTACCCCAGAGTGATCAGGTGTGTTCCTTAGATACGTGCCCATGTGACTGGCTGTACACCATCACACAGCCCAAGGACAAGTCTTCTGTCTCTACCACTACGCCATCAGTATTATGACAGTGTTTAAGTCCCATCCACTACTGACAGTGATAAACGCTATTACAATATATAATCGGTTATTTTACAATAGATATATCTGGGAAAAGCCAAGGTCTTCTGACGAGCTGATCCGTAAATATGCATTGATATGATTAGTGGTAGACCTCCTACCCATGTCGCCATCTTTACTTTTCACTTTACACTTCAAAATAGACCATTTTTTAAAAATATTTCTTTTACTATTTACAGTTTTACGTTTTTAGCTACGCAAAGCCGGAAGTAGTTATGTATCCTACCGCGTGAGCTTTGAAAACTCAGCTTCTTAATGTTTGTTGTGTCGACACATATGCGATATAAGATATTATGTTGTGTCCTGGGTGAGCCACATTACGGCTCGAATACCCCTTTACATACTAATAACATTCACACATATGTGATATTTATGTCAAATTATCGGAATGGACTCCCGCACATGTGATTAAAGGCACGTAGGACCTCTTTTCACTTTTACAAGATATCCGGGTGGTGTGATAGCATTGATGTCTGTGTAATATGTGTCTTTTATCACTATAGGGTGCATAATTCTTAACACTTTTGCGAAATTACTGCAAACCAAAAGAGAATTGCCAAATTCCACGCATACCGACAGGTTTAGCCATTCGAGTTGTACAATTTCTGACAGTATTTGTTGATGTTCTGTTGATAGTTACGCAACTTTTCATGTGAATACTTCATTGGCACCGAAGCAAAGTACCTTACATTATTTGTTTATATATTTGGCGATGAGCTCACGCGAATCAGCGCCATTTAAAACCACTATATTCAAAAGTTCACTATTGTGCGTTACTCGGTTACTGCTATATTACAATAAGCACAGATGACACGCCCTATGCTTTGTCGGTATCAAGGGGACACAACTATTTCCAAAATACGCAAGGGAATTAACTGGGGTTCTTTCTAAAAAAAATATTATTTTAATGATTAATCTGCAAATTTCGCTGATTATGTTAATTTACTTCACTGTATACTAATTGAGACAGGTCTCTAGTGGTATGTTCTCTAGAATTACTCACTATCTATATGTTATTATTATTTCTGATGTCTGCAGAAATGTGGTTTCTGAGGAAAATGCAAAGAATACCATGGACAGATATAACAACCAATGACCAAGTACTACAGGAGACAAATGAAAATCGTAGATTGATTAGAGAAATTAGACGTAGACAATCAAAATTTTTTGGACATGTTATGAGAAGAAATGGACTGGAGAGCTTAGTGACAACTGGCAAGATCGAAGGGAACAGACCAAGAGGAAGACCGAGAGGAAAATATCTGGACGGCTTGGCCACACGGCATGGACGAGACAGGAATACTGAGCTGATCCACGACTCTGATGATCGAGTGAAATGGCGAGTCATGACTGCCCACGCTTTCCGACATGGCACATGATTGATTGATTGATGTTATTACGCTGTTCATTAATTGTGGCAATATACCCATATATAGAATTATTAGCCGTAATCTGTATTCAGTCTTTTTTCCTGAAGCTGAATATGCCCAAGCGATCTTCTGGCTAGATCATAGTTTAGTTTATACTGCATTTGATCAGGCCAGGACCTTGTGGCTCGCCATTCTCCATTTCCTTTTAGTAGGGATAGGTTGGTGGCCCCTATTGTGGGGCAAAGGCTAATATCCGAGGTAGGGGCCCATTCCCTCGCGCCCCTCACATCGGCCTACCCTGTACACACACATACACACACACACCCATACACTGGGACTCGAACCCAGGTGCCCGGTTCCTATTTGGTCTACTTATCCATATGAGTATTCCACATGTCCGGGGCTTGCCTCCCTGTCTTTGACTGGACTCCGGGGCGGTTCGGGGAATCGGAGGCGGCCGGCGGAGGTACCTGTGGGCGGGACGGTCGGTGGGCGCGTGCCCCGGGAGACACAGGAAGTCAATCGGAAGTAGTCAACAGGAAATTACAGCCGGACGTAACCCAAGAAAATGCCCGCCAAAATTTCAAAAATGAGGTCCGCTTTTATGACGAAACAAGATGGCGGGATAACCCCGTAAAGAAGGATTTATCTGAGGTTGGCAACCTCATTTAAGACTTAATTACCACCTGACATACTTCTGGCATCATCATCATCAAGCGTCTTCCCGGCTGGAGTGGAGAATCAGGCTGCCCCACGGTTCCAAATGAGCGCCCAACCTTGCATAAATACCCCAATGGCACGTGCATTCATCACTTATGCAGCAAAAGTCCAGCTCCTGGCCTTCTCGTGGTGGAACTGTTTTCACTAACAAATGAAGGGGCGGCGGCGATCACTGGCGCCGTGAAATAACCAGAAGGCTCTAGATGTGTATGCAAGTACATGCATGCGCAAACACGTGTGTGCGTGCATACACACCTAAATTCGAGTAAGACCACAGTCTTCTCTAGCAAGGGAATGGTGCTGAAGACGGAGGCAACCAGTCAGGAGGCGCACCACAGAAATAAGAATGCCACGCAATCACGCGTAATAAAATATGTCGACCACTACTAAATGTTATGGTGCTCTCCCTGCTTTGAACCCCCAGGTAGGTACAGTGCCGGGCCCTATGCCTCAAAAGGGACCAACAACAGCTACTGGAGATCCTTCTCTGATGTCCTGTGGAGACAAGTGACCTGAGAATAGAGCGTCTGGCCATACCAAACAAAGACTAAACATAATGCAATGGAATGCGGAGGGAGTCAGCAAAATAATAAAAAAAAATAGAACTATAAAACATCTTGGACCAAGACAAAGTCATCGTATGTTGCTTGCAAGAAACTCACTTCAACGACAATATATAGCCACAAAAATAAGAGACAACCAGTGTTACCGATCTGACCGAAAGGACAGGTGAAAGGGTGGTATACTGACCCTTGTAAAAGATAAATCACTGCTTCTCAAATTGAAGTTTACATGGAAGGGGCTGAGTATCAAACACTTAAACGTATGATAGGCAATACAGACCTTCATCTCCCCCGATGTGTCTCCACCTTGACGTGGTGGGGGAGCTTGCGTGTCCCATCGACCCCATTTGCTTGCTGATGGATGAAAAACTACATATCGGACAGCTTATGAGATAGGGACCAGACTAAGAGAGACACAACCTGCTGCTCTGCAGGTGAGACTGAGGTTAGCAGTCTAAAATTTAAATCAGGCGCACGAAGGCAGAAGTTCTTGGTCCGGACAAAACACTAATGGCTCCCTGTCGAGGGCTGTGGCTGAACGCCTCTAAGCCACAAACCCTCGGACCTGAGAGCCGGGCCGATACCCACCTTTCGAAAAATAAAGGCGTGATACTGAGCAAGCTACATGCTCAGGTCTGATACAAGTTCGAAGGCTCTCAGCTGGGGGATATGAGATATTCCCGGATGAGAGGGCCAGGCCGTTTCTCGTTCACCGCTGCACGAAGGTAAGGTGCTGAGCCGGCAGCACAAGTAGCCTACCTCGTGAGCGAGTACAAAAAGTCAAAAAGTGCCCCAGTCGAAGAAAATGGCTGCGAAAACTGTATCTAACTCATAGAGAGGGTAGACAAAAGTGGAAGAACGTCTCAATGACGCAAAATGGAACGCACGGCGAGCGAACCTATTGCGTGGTCCGAAGTCAAAAGCAAAAGCTTACCGAGTGGGTGTCGCTTGCAGTCTGACCGTCCCTGGTGTGTGCTTGAGCGATCAGTGGCAAACGAGTTGCCCAACACATGGAAGTGAGGAACTAAAGCAGCCATGAGCAGGACGTGGCAACTCCTCGGGTGAGCCCAGTCACAGAGCAATATGTGCCGGCTCTGCAATTATGGAAGCCTCCTTGGATAGCGAGGGAATGCTCATGGTCTGCCCCTGCCTTCCCTTGAGGGCCGACCACGATGTCGTTCATCGTTCTATCTTGACCAGCTGAGATGTTAGCGACATCACAACAGTCCAACGTGCCTCGAAACCAGAGGAAGGCTAACCTCATTAAAAAATGCCCGCTGAAGTCAGAAGTGTCGTCCTACGGGTGGCAAACTACAAATTTACACTACGCAATTACTTCCGAGTGAAATGTCTCGTCCGAATGTCTCTCGTGCTAGGAACAGCTCTGACTACCTAGTTTCCGAATGCCGCTCTTGTTCGGAACAGCTCTGACTGGGTAGTTTTCCGAATGTCTGTTGTGCCTGGAAAAGCTCTGGTGGGCGCAACGACAAGCACATGTCCGAAAACTCGCTGAGTGGATGCCGTCTGCAAACCTGTCTGGTTTGTGCGGGAATGACCCGGGGAAACGAAATGACCAATATATTGAAGTGAGGATTTAAAGCAGCCATGAGCAGGACGTGACGATCTCCCTCGGTGAGCCCAGATCCAGGGCGTTATGTGTCGGCCCTGCAACTATGGAAGCAACCTTGGATGGCGGAAAATGCTATGGACTGTCCCTGCCTTCCTTTGAGGGATGACCGTTGTCTTCGACCGTTCAACCTTCGGCCAGCATGGTTGCAGATGGCACCACAAAAGTGAGAGTCTCCCAGGAATGCTACCTGGTCAAAAAAGCACGCTGAAGTCGATGTGTTGGCCTACGGGTTTCGGCCCAAGGGCGCATAACAGACACACCGCAATCACATCTGAAAAAACACTCCGGATGAACGAAAAGAAGAAGAAGAAGACCTTCATATGATCAATTACAACTGTTCCAAGTGACCGCCCAGAGACACTGAGCACACTACCATTAAAAGAAAAATGGTGTGTGGCGACTTCAACAGCCACTCGCAGAGCTGGGGCTATGATCACATGGACCAGAGAGGAGAGAGACTGGAAGACTAGCAGGATGAGAATAGATTAATATTGATTAATATGCCGTCCGACCCACATACTTCTATTCGAGATCATGGCACACTACAGCTACAACTGACATGGCTTTTCATTCATCGGACCTGGAGTGGAACATTACACGAATTGTCGGGAAACAACTAGGTGGCAGTGACCATCGGTCATTCTTTCTAGCTGTAGAAAATGAGCTTGTAAGGGAAAGCAGCACACTCTCAAGGTGGAACTACAAGAAAGCAGATTGGCAATGTACAAGCATCGCACCAGCGTACTGATTGGAAACCTGAACACTGAGAAAGACATAAATAAAGCAGTTGAAGAGTTTGGGAAATGCATACTACAGCTAGCACGAGAAACAGTACCAAGAGGAGCCCATAAACATTATAAACCCTACTGGGGTAGTGAACTGGAACAATTGCATAATGATGTGGAAGTGTGTAGTAAGCAAGCAGAGGCCAAACCCAGTCAGGAGCACCACAATAAATACCAGCACGCATAAGCCAAATTTCAAAGGGCCAAGCTGCAGGCTAGACGGAAAAGCTGGCAGGAGATAACAGTCTCTGAACATTGAAAGAGACACGAGGAAATTGTGGAAGCTAATAAAACAACTTAACGATGAGGGCACAGGGAGAAACTCAAAAATTGCACTACATAAAAATGGAAACATCTTAACAGGAAAGTAAGCAGCTGACCATTTTGCGGACTCATTCGCACAAGAAAACAATATCGACATTAGTACAGAGAAACAACAAGAGATTGGAGAGAAATGGCAACATAAGGACAGAATGAAACAGTACATGATGTTCTGAAGGCACCAATCACAATAAGCGAACTGGATCTAGCCATATCAAAACTGAAAATGAGAAAGTCACCAGGAGCTGATCAGAAACTTAAGAACAGAGGCCAAAGCAACGTTGTTGCAGATCTTCAATAACAGCTGGGCCTTAGGCAGTGTTCCACAAGCCTGGAGAGAAGCAATCATGATATGATACCCCTCCTAAAATCAGGGAAAGATAGTTCCATTGCCTCCAGCTACAGACCAGTTAGCCTCACCTGCTGTCTCTGCAAAACAATGGATCGCATCATCAATCACAGACTGTAGTGGTACATTGAAAGTGAAAACATCCTTGTGCCACAGCAAGCTGGCTTTAGGCAGTGCTACTCTACGTAAGATCAGACAACCTACCTCTCTCAAGAAACTGAGGATGCATTCCAAGAGAATAAGCTGGTGCTTGCTGCATGGATAGATCTGAAGAAAGCCTTTGACAAAGTCTGGAAAGAAGGTCTGATGAAGAAACTGAGAAACTGCAAAGTCAATGGAAGAATGTACAAATGGGTGAAGGCATACTTGCACAACAGAAGAGCCCGAGTACAGGTTGATGGACTCAGGAGCAAGAAAGTACTACTGCGTCACGGTGTTCCCCAGGGCGAAGTCTTGTCCCCCACACTTTTTCTAATCTTCATCAATGATCTTGTTGCTAATCTACCGCATGGAATTAAAGCGGCTATGTACGCTGATGACCTGGTTCTATGGAGCACACATGAATATGCATCAGTGGCCACCAGATCGATACAAAGAGCTGTAGATGCATTTGTTGCATGGGCAAATATATGGTGTGTCAGCATAAACACTGACAAGTGCAGCACCACTCTGTTTACCCTCTTTCCAAAACAAAAGGCAGGGATCATTCCAGATAAATGGAATACCCCTTAGAGAAGATAACGAACCAACATACATTGGAGTAACATTTGATGGCAGGCTGACATGGAGAAAGCACATCAACAAAGCAGTAGCAAAGGCCAGAATGAAAATATCCATCCTGAGAAAACTAAGTGGAACCACATGGGGAGCCAGTGGGAAAATACTTAGCAAAGTTTATCATCAGAGCATACGACCACACCTGGAATACGGGTCAACTGCGTGGTGTTCAGCATCAAAAACCACACTACAAGAGCTCGACAAAGTGAAAAATCAAGCACTTAGAGTCACCACAGGAAGGATTATATCAATCCCTATAGTGAAGATGGAGAAGATAGGGAGGGCACAAGCACTGAGAGAGCGCAGAGTTGCGAAAACGCCAATACAAGCAGAAAAGTTCCTCAGCTTGCCAGGCCACCCTATGAAGAACAGATTTGAAAACTTAGCTATAGGGCGATTGAAAATAAGAAGTTTTATCCACCAGGCCAAACGACTCTGCAGAGAAACCACCGATCGGCTCACAGTTGGTACCCCCTGAAAACTATACCAGAGCGAATTCATGGATAGATGAACAAAGACTATCACAACAAATCCAGACAAAAGTGAGAGGAGTATTTGACAAGGAAGAACAGAACAGTCTGCAGCGCAGAACTGCCACTCTCAGCTTCCTTGATGAAGAATACCCACAGGACCTCTGGATCCGAGTCTACACAGATGAATCAGCACAAAATTCTGTTCGAAACGGAGGAGCTGTAGTGTACATAGAATACCCACATAATACTAGGGACACGGCCAGAGTTCCAACAGGAAAGTACTGCCATAACTATGATGCTCAAATTGAGGCAATCAAGATAGAAACATAGAAATTACTAAATACCAGCCGTGGTGCACGACCTGTGGTGCTATTCAATCAATCATGTGCCATGCCGGAAAGCGTGGGCGGTCATGACTCGCCATTTCACTCCATCACCAGTGTCGTGGATCAGCTCATTGTTCCTGTCTCGTCCATGCCATGTGGCCAAGCCATTCAGGTATTTTCCTCTCGGTCTTCCTCTTGGTCTGTTCCCCTCGATCTTGCCAGTTGTCACTAAGTTCTCCAATCCATTTCTTCTCATAAGATGTCCAAAAAATTTTGACTGTCTACGTCTAATTTCTCTAATCAGTTTACGATGTTCATTTGTCTCCTGTAGTACTTGGTCATTGGTTTTTCTGTCTGTCCATGGTATTCTTTGCATTTTCCTCAGAAACCACATTTCTGCAGGCATCAGATGCTTTTCAGCTTGACTGCTCATTGTCCAAGTTTCACATCCATACAAAAGAACAGGCTCTATGTATCCCCTCAACACACTTTTTCTCGTTTCAATTGACATCTTCTTATTGGTCAGAATGTTTTTCATCTTGCTAAAGGCTACTTTCGCCATGGCGATTCTTGTTCTGATCTCTTCAATGCATCTCCCATCAGATGTTATAACTGTTCCAAGATAATTGTATCGATTCACTTGTTGAAGAATATTTCCATTTACTTGTATATTACATTGTGGCACTTCTTCCTTCCTACTGACGACCATAACCTGAGTCTTTTTACAATTTAATTCTAACCCCAGTTGCTCACTGTGTACAACAACCGCATCTACTAATTGTTGCAGGTCCTGCTCATTGTCTGCAATTAATACTGTATCATCTGCATATCTAATGTTATTAATGTTTCGTCCTCCAATGCTGATTCCATTTATATCCTCTACATTACTGAAAATATTTTCACTGTACAGGGAAAAAAGATCTGCTATTGACAGATGCAAAATCAGTACTCGGGGCGCTCCTGTCTGGGAAATTGCCTGTACTAAGGATGCTACTTTCTGAACTTAGCAGTCAACATAAGGTCACCATACGGTGGATACCATCCCACTGTGGAATACCTGGAAACGACAGAGCTGATCGATTGGCTAAGGATGGAGCAAAAGAATAACAGCCTGATGTGCCCGTTACATACCACCAAAAGAAAAGAATGATCAAATCAGTCAGAAAGCCACCAAAACCGGCTCAAGATGACTACCACATTATGGACTGACCAGAACAAGTCATTATTCTGCGCCTCAGAACAGGACACAATAGATTACGCAACCACATGTATACAAACTTCAAGATTGGTGAATCAGCCATGTGCACATGTGAATTGGCATCGCAGACAGCAGAGCACATACTCCAAGACTGCCAAAATTACAGCATGTCTAGGCAAGCCCTCTGGCCTAGAGTGACGCCAGTGGAAGATAAACTCTATGGGCCGCTGAGTGAACTAAACAAGACAGTTAAATTCATACAATATGAATCATACATTGCAGTTATAGACATATTTTAAGCGAACGAAAGAAGAAGAAGAAGGCTGCCCCACATCTTGTTGTGTCAAACGACATACATTTACATGCCGTTATCCTTCCGTGTCATGATACAAGCCTCAACAATTTTCTCTGGCTGTCTTCCTCTATATCTCTTTCCACTAATCTTTCCAGTTGTCACATCACGTTACAGCTTTTTTTATCTTCTCAAAATGTGATCAACAAATGAAGACTCTCTTTTTCTGATGTTTGTGATAATTTCTTTTTGCGACTTAGCCACTCTCAAAATGTCCAAACAGTTTCTTCATTCAGTAGCCTTTAGTCATCAGTTTCATCCCTAGTGTAGGGATAGTTATTTCTGAAGTTTGTTTCAATGAATTCTCAAATATTGTCTGTTTAATCTGAACGTCTGAACGGGTGATGTGATTATCTTCACGGATGGTTCGGTGTTGAGAGGTAGGAGAAGTGCCTGGGGATTCTTAGCAAAAGAAAATGGTCGACGTTTGGTGCAGGAAAGCCTGGCTTATGATACCACAACATCTAGCTTAAGAATGGAGGTGGAGGCGGTCAGTGCAGCTTTCCGCTGGATGGAGAATACGATACACACACACACATCGTGATTGTAGCTGACTCAGAAAGCATGCTAAGGAGGGTCAGGACAGGTAGGCTTCGTGCAGAGTGGCTTGCTTCGCTTCAGAGGTCACGGGTAGCAAGCATCACCTGGATCTTTTCTCCGGGGCATGCCGGTGTGCTGGGGAATGAACAGACGGACAGATTGGCTGGCTCGGCAAAACTTTGTGGAGTATTGATGCATAACAAGGCAGTCGTGGTTGCGGCCTTGTGGGAGCACGTGTACACCTCGGAGGAGCAAATGGATCACCATAGTCTGGTAAGAATGAGACAGCGATGTGTGACGAGGGGATCTGGTCGACGCTCGACGCTCAAGGAAAGACGAGACGGACATATAATCAGATTGCTACTGGAACTATTAGTGTTGGAACTCTTCACTGGCTGCTGAGGATGGGGACGGAGCGCTTATGGGAATGCCCCGAATGCTGTGATGTCGGTTCCTAAATCAATCAATCAATCAATAAATCTGAACGTCTTGAAAAAGAATGTCCAAATCATGCAATACACCACATCCTGAGCGTTTTTTTTTTTAAATTATTACTATTATTGATCAGGTGAGTGAAAACTTAAATATGCGTTGTGATGTATTGTGACAAGCTTGTGAACTGTCATGGTACGGTGTAAGCATGCAAGAAGGTTAATCAAAAAGTTCAGCAAACGCGATATTTTCAGGACAGTTAAGATCGTATTACAAGCTGATGTCACGTAAATCATAGGCACACTGTTAGCATTTGTTAAGGTGATAATTAACAAATGGAAATCCAAAACAGTCTAGTGAAGTTTCGTGGAACGCATAATTAACTGATCAAAGTTTCATTGAATTTTCAAGGGGATTAACTGACTGCTCCAATATATAGAGAAGGTACAGACTGGTCCGGCAGTTAGACTTGGTCAAGTTAATGAGAAACTTGGCGCAAATTGAGAATGAGGAATCGGCAGTTGAGTGAAGACTGGCTGAGCATTCAGGAAATGGGTCAGTCCCTGTAGTTGGTAACCGGCGGACTAAGCGAGTGTCGGGTGTAACAATTTATTCCACTATAACGGCAAGCCCTGTAGAAGCCAGTGTTATATTCCGAATTAGCGCGAGAAGAAATATGTACATATTTATTGATTGTTCCTGGAAGAATTTATTTCATCGTGGTCGTTTAGAAATAATAAATATATTGCGTGTGTGCAAAACGGTGTTCGTGAATTTATTTCATCGTGTTTGTCTTGGAGTAATAAATAGATTTTGTGTGTGCAAGACGGGGTTCGTGAATGACTACCGGTTGTTGTTCTTCTTCTTCTTCTTTCGTTCGCCTGAAATATGTTTATAACTGCAATGTTGTCTCTTGTATGAATCTAACAGTCTTTTTTAGTTCATTCAGCGGTCCATAGAGTTTATCTTCCACTGTTGTCTCTCTAGGCCAGAAGGTTCGCCTGGATATGTTGTAGTTTGGGCAATCCTGGAGTATGTGCTCTGCTGTCTGCGACGCCAAACCACATGTGCACATGGCTGATTCACCAATCTTGAATTTTGTATACATGTGGTTGCGTAATCTATTGTGTCCTGTTCTGAGGCGCAGAAGAACGACCTGTTCTGGTCTGTCCATAACGTGGTAGTCGTCTTGAGTAAGGTTTGGTGGTCTTCTGACTGATTTGATCATTCTGTTCTTTTGGTGGTATGTAATAGGCACATCTGGTTGTTCTTCTTGTGCTCCTTCCTTAGCCAATCGATCAGCTCTGTCGTTTCCGGGGATTCCACAGTGGGATGGTATCTCAAAGTCAAGTCACCGCCAAAGCGTTAGAACTCGAACTAGAGAACAATATGTAATAAAGTCGCTCGCCTTGAAGACACTATTTCAATTCGAGATAAATCCTTTTATTTCAGATTCGATCTCTTTCAGAACATCGATATATAACAACATTGTAAAATGCAACGGGCCCCTAACACGGGGACGGGACGTTACATGTCAATACAAACCCAGCTGTTTATATCTTTTCTATAATTGCTCAGTCTCTCAATGACTATCGCGAATCATTACCAAACTCGTCGTCTATGCTTTATGTCCCGGTCTGCATGGTACGAATGCCGTATAAACAGGCGACCTCCGCTTCTAGTACATATGCCTCGCCTAGATGATCAAGTCCGTTTGTAACACGGAGCTCACAGGAAACACACCGCTGACTTCATGTCGTTCTTTGAACTACCGGTTGTTGATAAGTAGTGCGGCTAGCACTGTTTGACAAATCTAAGAATAGTGATCATGTGCCAATGCGGACTAATAAAAGTAAGAGAGGGAAAAAGTGGATCAGAATATAATATTTAATAAAGATGTTCTGAAAGCAAGTAAATAAATTCAAGAACTATTCAGAGTTATTGTGAGCAAAAGGTACAATGCAATAGCTAAAATACAGAGTATAAATGGACAATGTGAAATGTTAAGGGATTCCATTCATCAAACAAGCAAATAAATATTACCGGAGAGAAGCCAAAAAGAAAAAGTGGATGACTGAAGAAATCTGTAAGTTGATGGACTAAAACAAAAGTAAAAATGACAAATAAGAGTATGATAAGATAAGTAAAGAAATAAGAGATAAATGTGTAAAGGCAAAAGGAAGTTGGCTAAACTAGCAGTACAAGAAAATTGAATTAAATGCTTTTAAAGATACTAAAAATAATGCGTAGACAAAACAGTGAATTTACGGGAAGAAAAATAATTATAAACAGGATGTCTGAAATCAAAAACAGGAAATATATTATTGGAGGAAGGTGCTAAAATGAAGACGTGGAATTAGTATATAAGAGCGTTATATGATGGAGAAATAGAAGATTTACAGAAGAAAGTAACTTAGAAGGTTCACCAATGTTGAATGGTATTTACACCAGTAGATATTTACCTAGTTAATGCTGAAATATGTATTTATAGCTATACCAAAAAGACCAAGAGTAATTGAATAGGAAGATTTTCGTACAATTAACCTTATAAACCATGTGACTAAGCTTCTACTCATAATTATAATGTAAAGAACAAGAATGAAAATACAAATTGAAATTGGTGAAGAACTGTATGGATTTGTTTGGGTATGTTAAAAAGAAATGGGAGACGAATCCCAAATCTTAATAGCCATCTGTTCTGGGAAAACCTGAAATGGCTCGATAAGACTCCCTAAGGGATGGTAGAAAGTTCATAAGGTCAGGTTTCCTAATAAATGGAGAGCTAGAGCACAGGAAAGCTACCGAACTTCAGAGAGGAGAACACCCACTCTTGGTACACTGAAAGTCCGTGTGATTATCCTGCCAAATTCTGCTCTATAGTGATGATGTCACATGATGAATATTATCAATGTGAACACACATAAAACTTAAACATAAATTAACAAGTAAATAAACAATTCTATAATACAACTTATTACATTATATTGGGATAACATTGGGGGAAAGAGGAAGTGAGTATGCTCGTGTGACATATCAGATTATTACACAATTCCAAAAAATAACACCTCAATAAAAGACATTAATTAGAGACTAAAAAAAATTAAAAATACTAATTATCTTTATTTTGTTAAATAACTGTTCAGGAGTCCTCAAAATAAAGGAATTACACTAACACAGTTCCATCACAAGTAAGCTGCTAACGGTTTTCTCGATCACATCCGATGATATTAATAGGTTTATTAGTCCATCTAAAACACAATTCTATAATTGTCCGTTTTGTTAATCTAAACCATCACAGAATTGTCCATGATTAAACACACAAGATTTAAAAACGTCAATTTTTCTATAGGAGTCCCTGAAATCAAAATACTACTGTGGTCGGGACGTTGTTGTTGGCAAAATTAAACTAGAGGGTAGTAATAAAAGACTTAGCTGATTTCCACCATGTTCGGGTGGCTTCTGACATCAGAGGAGTCATTGATGTAAAATGTAGTTTTGCTCTTTCATCTGTATCAAGGCAATAGTCTCACCCTGCATTGAGGACCTTGACCCTCCTGGTGACAATCTTCAGCTTTTCAAATCTACCTTAGGTTTAAGCCAAAAAGACCACACTCCCTGTGAAAATAAGTATCTCAACATATAGCCATACTTACAGAAACAAGGGGTGGGGAAAGAAAGAAAAAAAAAAACAAGAAAGAGAGAGAGAAAGAGAAGGAGAAAAAGCCTGACACCCCAACACTCTGATGTGACTCATCTTCTCACACCGCAAAATGTCTCCTTCACTCTCATGCTGTGCAGGTGGATCATCTTCGTGTTTGCAACTCCCAATCATCTCGATTGTCTGGTTGGCCAACAGCGGGAATGACACTATGTCACAGTCATGTCATTGTCTAACTTCTCCAAGATAAATGAGTGCATAACATTACATCATATGTATGTCACATATTTATATTTATTGAGAATATTATTATTAATTACCCTATACAGTAATGAACGAACGAACGAACGAACGAACTTTATTTTAAAAGGGTAAAAAATTGGGCACGTAGACCCGTCTTACATTCGGCTGTTCCAATCACTCATCTTTCATTCATCAAATGTGCATGTTACATTTACATAGGGGAAAAAACATTGTCAAATGGATTTTGTAAACATAAACAATGCATATTACGCATAATACATTCACATATTAAATACCATTGTTAGATGAAAGTTGTAAACATAAAAAATACATATTACAATGCTATGAGACACATTCCCCCATCCACCCACACATCCCCCAGCCACCCACACATTCCCCACCCACCACACTTCCCCCAAACACCCACACATACCCCCACCCACTCATACAAACCCATGCTCAAATACATTCCCCCACCCACCCACAGACTCCCCTACCCACACACATCTCACCACCAACAAACACACCCCCACCCATTCCATAACCGACACACACTCACCAACCCACATATTCTCCACCACCCTCCCACAGACCCCAACCACACAACATACCCCCACCAACTCACACATCCCGCACCTACCCACATACACATTCCGCATCCACCTGGTTTGTTTATATATATATATATATATATATATATATATATATATATATATATATATATATATATATATATATATATATATATATATATATATATATATATATATTAGGAGCGTTCATTTGAAATCCGTTCGTGCGGCATCGCGCATAATTGCGTACTTTGAACATGATCATGTCATAGTCATGTGATAAGTACTGACCAATGAATAAAAGAACACGTGCCTATCGTCCCATGGTGCATTGGTTCTGTTTCTGACCGTTGAGAAAATGGCCGTGCTGATCCAACATCCGTCCAAAGAAGCTCAAAGAGCGATGATTCAGTTTATTTCATTTGAAAGATGTCGATCAGTTGACATTCATCGAAATTTGTGTCGAAGACAACAGTGACAGACTAGGCACGAATGTTTCGGAAAGGACCTCAGATTACGACATATCATTGACGGCCGGCTCAAACGCATATTGTTGCAACAGAAGAAATCCATCGACAAAATTGACGCAGCAGTACAGATGAACCTTTGTCGAAGCATACTTTTTATAACGAAAGAATTTGATGTGTCAATTGGGACAATTCAAAAGGTTGTTCCTAAGAAAATGCAATATCGGAAGGTGTGATCACAGTGGGTACCACGGATGTTGACCGACCACCAAATAGAGAAACATATGGGATGGTGTTTGAACCACTTGCTGCGTTGCAGAGTGGAGGGTGATGAATTTCCATTCCGCATAGTGGTAGGCGATGAATCATGGTGTCACCACTTTGAGCCGAGCAGCAAAAGAGAGAGCATGCAATGGAAGCATGCTGGATCACCAAAAGCCAAAAAATTCAAGTTACAGGTTTCCGCTGGTAAGGTTATTCTGAGCGCATTTTTTGACCATGACGGGCTATTGTTGGCCGACTTTAAAGAACCTGGTGTCAACATCAACTCTACCCACTACTTAGAAACACTAGAAAAGCTGCAAAAAGCCATCAAGAATAAACGACCCGGAATGCTTTCTCGCGGTGTGATTTTGTTGCACGATATGCTCGTCTGCATGCTGCAAAGATTGTGCAGGAAGCATTAGATTGGAAGAAGTGGGAAATTCTGCAACATCCAGCCTATAGTCCTGATTTGTCACCATATGATTTTCATTTGTTCGGACCTCTAAAAAAAGGTCTCAAGGGGCAACGATTTCACAAAGATGCGGACCTAAGGAACGCGGTAAACACTTGGTTCAGTGAGCAATCACAATCATTTTTTGCGGACGTCATTCGCCGTCTACCTAAGCAATGGGATGCTTGCCTGAATGCCTACGGCGATTTCTTGTGACCAACCCATGGTGCATAATTCAATTCAAAATGAATGCTTTGTTTAATTCTACCTCACCTGTTAATGTTTCTTTCATGCTTTTGTAATAAAGCCATTGGAACGGGTTTCAAATGAACGACCCTTATATATATATATATATATATATATATATATATATATATATATATATATATATATATATATATATATATATATATATATATATATATATATATATATATATATATATATATATATATATATATATATATATATATATATATATGTATTGTCAGGGTCTTAAACTTGGCTCGCTAACCTAACACATGTGAGACAGTACAAGTACAACGTGATTTGAAGTAAGACTCAACGACACACCGTTCAATGGATTTATTTACAGATATATACAGTACGAGATCACAAAAAAACCCCCAAATTTATATAATTGATACTTTCATACACTACATCCACAAGCAGATCACAAGTCTTTCTCTCAGGATGTCCAGACACTCGACTTCAGCACAGAAAACCACAACAAACGCCCTTTCTCTCATCATGCGTCCGCAAGTCCGTGTATGCCCAGAGCTGTCTGCCGCAGTTCGCAACTTGCCTCCCATCTGAGTGGCCTTCACGAGCATGCGCTGGTCTTGCGTAGTCCTTGCTGACCGCTGGTTCGCTGTCAAAGGCAGCATCTTGCAGCAGGTAAACTACTACCGCCTGGCGGCGTCGTAACGAAGTTACTGCATTCCCCTGCTGGGGAACTACGTCGCCTGGCGGGCGTAAACGATGTCACTGCATCAACTTAACACCTTCTAGACTCTTGACATCCGCTCACCCGGCACTTCAGATAAGAGTCATCTACATGAATAATATGTACAACTGGGTTAAATATTTTCTACATTGTTCAGAGTACGACCCTTCTGTTGTTATAACATGGTTTCAAAAATACGAAATAAATAAACATATGCAATAGAAATATAAATAAATGGAAGTTGCATTCAAAGACATGTGGTGTCAACCTTTACACTTGTCAGGTTTCATCCTTCTCCGATGTGCTTGATTACCTCAATTGCCTTAAGACCCAGTCAGATCGGTAGTACCAGCTCACGCATCTACTCGCAGCCTCCTAAAAAAAACGTTATAATAGGTTCTTGAACACAAAAGACCATCTTGTAGACCGAATACGGCTTTTACATAAGTCGCATTAAACGCTCAAACCCTGACCTTATTTGGCCAGGAGCTCTTGTGTTGGTCTGCAATGTCGGCAACCCTCTGCCATGCCCAGTAGATGGCTACCTGTTGTGTCAACAATCTGGCAACAACATGGCTATTTATATACAACACATTAGAGTATACATTTCAGATTATGGCCCTTTGTGTCATGATGTAATAACAAATAAATGAAAGGGGAATAATTTCAACATTTATGAAATACAATAATTTACAATAATTATCCTATTTCTTAGCGTCATCGCTTGACGTTTCTTCATATTAACGAGAAAAAGTCGGTAATATGAATACATTAATCAAGATAAGATTCTAAGATTACACTACATAAATATATAAACACACAATTCGTGTATTTAACTTTGTTGATTCCTAAAGATTTTAGAATCGTCATAGCTTTTTAAACTTTTATTTGTCGTCTGCTAATTTTGCTCTAAATTTCTAACTAATCCGGAAGTACACACGAACACTAAACAGGCTGATGTTGAAGCTTACAGAACACACTTGTTCCGGTCTGATGTAGTTACGGAAAGTACAATGTTCTAATCGTTCATGTGTTGGATGTTTCACTACAAAACCTTCTGGATTTCGGTTGACTGTTCATGTGTTGGATGTTTCACTACAAAACCTTATGGATTTCGGTTGACTGCAGTGGTGTAGCTGTCAAATGTTTAGGTCACACGTTCATATACGTATTTAAAATATCTCTGGAATGTTCCACACGCAGATGCCACTGTCAAATTGGATAGTTCGCTTACGGTAAGTTTTTGAGCGAATGTGGCACTGTTCTTGTTCGTAATATATACAATTAATAAAGTTCGCTTTCTACCACATACTACACAATTATACACGACAATCACTACATTAATTAGTAAAATAAGAACACTATATATATTGGGAGTAACCCCTATCACATCACATTGTAGACATTACACAGCTTTTTGTGAATGGAAAAAAAAATATTCACTGATGAATGGCTGTGTCGGTCTGAGTGTATTTGTACACACTGCACTCAGACCTTGGTGCTTACTGGGTCGGTCGGACAACGGGACAAAAGATCGGCAATTGAATTGGTTCTGCCTGGGATATGTCGAACCTCAAAGCTGTAATCTTGGAGTTTAAGAGACCAGTGCGCTACCATATGGTTTGAAGGTACACCTGAATTTATAAATCGCAACGGGCTGCTGTCAGATTCCACGATGAAATGGCGTCCTAGAAGGAATCTGGACAATTTAGTTATACCCACCACTAAAGCTAGGGCTTCCAACTGAGGTATAGACCAAGCCCGTTCTCTGGGTTTTCAGCTTCCTAGATACGAAGTACACGGGATGGAGGATGTTATTGTACTCTTGCAACAAGACTGCTCCAATCGCCACGGAGCTACCATCTGTACGCAATCTGAAAGGTAAATGGAGATTGGGCAATTTCAGGATGGGATTATGTAAGCTATTATCAGAAAAACAAGATAATACTTTACGGAATGCAAATTTTAGGCATTCATTGCTTACAATTTTCTCCGGTTTATCTTTTGTTAGTAAGTTAGTAAATACTTCGGTCAGTTCGGAAAAATCAGGAATGAACTGCCGGTAATAATTTATCAGTCCCAACAAACTTCTGACTTGTTTTTTAGTAGTCGGAAGTGAGAGTTTTAGTATCTTGGACACAATGTTATCGTCTGTCGTGACAAAGCCATTGGATATTTTGTACCCCAAGAAGGATATTTCCTGGTAGGCTATGTCTACTTTCGCAGGCTTTACCGTCAGTCCGTGCTGTCTAATACGTTCAAATGTCTGTTCTAACGTCTTAATGTGCTCTGTCATTGTCTCTGTGTGAACACAGATGTCGTCTATATAGCAAATTATGTTAGGAATGTCTACTAGAAGAAGTCGTGTCATACGTACGAATGTGGCTGGGGCATTGACTAGCCCAAATGGAAGTTTGCACCATTCGTACAGTCCCCAAGGTGTGGCAAATTCTGTCAGATGTCTGCTCTGTTCGTCTACTGCTATCTGCCAATATCCTTTCGTCATATCTATCTTCGTAAAGAACCTAGCGTCTGTCAGTTCTGTCAGTAGATCGTCAGAGTTAGCCATTGGCTCAAGATCTAGAAGAGTTATTTTATTGAGCTTCCTATAGTCGATACACAGTCTTATCGTGTTGTCCTTTTTGCGTACTATGACCATTGGAGATGAGAAGTCTGATTGGGATCGTCTTATGATGTTGTTTTTCTCTAAGTTGATGATCTCCTGATGTAAATGTTCTTTGTAATGTAATGGAATGGTGTATGGTCTGCATCTTATGGGTGGTTTGATGTGAGTGTGATGTGATGCTGTACTAATTTTGTTTGTCCTGGGTTGTTGGAGAAGATGGTGTTGTACTGCTGTATAAGCTGTTTGCAACTGTCTGTCTCTGCTTGAGTTAACTTTGGGTTGATTTTAATCTCCTTCAAGCAGTTTGTCGTGTCTAATGCAGGTGTTGGAATTTCGTCACTAGCATCGTCATCTTCATGATCTATTATCACTGTACAAGCTGTCGTATCGTCTGTTCGTTGTCTCTGTTGTGGTATGGTCTTAGCATATTTATGTGAAATATTTTGTGTTTGTCTTTTATTTGGATTTCGTAATCTACAGGTGAAATCTGTCTCGTCACTTTAAAAGGTCCCTGCCAAGAATCAGTCAATAAGTGTCCGTCACCTATGTAATAGAAGAAGAACGTCTGTCCAGGTGTCAATGTTATTGTCCTGTTACCTTTGTCACTGCATCACTGTACCCTTCTAGACTCTGACATATATATATATATAGATATATATATATATATATATATATATATATATATATATATATATATATATATATATATATATATAATATATATATGACAGTTACGACAGTTTAAAGAGATCATAGGTGATATCCCCGAAAAGCATCCTTTACACATGAAGAATCCGAATGAATAAGAAGTGAAAAGTTTATCCCTCATAAGATGAACTGAACAAAGAAAGATATTCACCTGAAATTCTCCAAGCCATAAAATGAATCACTTATATCATTTGGGTAATTTCTAGTTTTAAATCTCTACACCTCTCATCATAAAGAAAAAGAGCTCTATCCAAGGTCAGAATCCTTCTTATAATATCATACATGTTTATTAACAAAAGTACACTGACCTGAGCCAACAAAGGAAACATTCTATCCCAATAGGAAATCGCATGTCTCCTAGAAATCATTTTTGTTCTGGCTCTAAAAGTAACAATCTGGATGCAACTTTCCATTAACCTATCCTAAACTTGCTTAATTTATATAAGCATACGTCATTCCTCTGCCGGCACCAACCACATCTCTTGAGCTAGGTTTTTTTGTCTGGAGGGACTATCCCATCAGCTCGCAGGTGGCAGCTGGCGAGTTCCGGCAAAGCGTAGGAGTATGTTGTTTACTATTCCGGCATTGCCAATTTCCAGAAGTGAAGGCGGAGGGAAGTTTTCGTGTTACTTTTAAGAAATGCAGGTGCAGCCTGCCTCAATATTTTTCAACGATGAGCATTTTCTCTCTGCATTCCTGTTTGGTTTCTGAATGTATCAGGGGCTATACATAATAATTGTCACATAAATCTAATTTTTCTCGTTTGTGTGTATTTCTAGTCGTTGTTGTAGTGCGCTCTGTGTGGCTATAATTGTTGGACATACATAGTAAATATTTTCTTCTGTTTCGTGAATATTGTACCTGCATAGGTGGCATGATGCTATTTGCTTGGATCTCTACTGCTCTTTCTGTGTTTGATGTCATGTTGAAAAAATAGTCTGCGTGTTATTTCTATGGAACATTTTTATTAAAGCATGAGAGGTTACAATTCCACAATAGTGAAATTACCATGAATTAAAACATTGTCATTTACATCATCATCATCATCATCAAGTGCAATGCCAGCAGGCCTGAGCGTTCATGTGTCTCCACATATCTCGGTCTTTGGTATTCTGGATCAACTCTGTTTATGATATTCCTCCACGCCACAGTCTCAATCCATGCAGCATAATTTTTCTTGGTCAGCCTCTGCCTCCTTCCTCTTCGATATTTCCAATTGTGGCGATGTTTTCTAATGCCTATCTTCTCATCATATGGCTGAAGAAAGCTTTGTGTCTCTTTCTTATTGTTGTATATAATGTTCTAGTTTCATTGGTCTCTTTCAAGCAATCGTCGTTAGTTACTCTGACAGTCCAAGGAATTCGCATCATTCGTCTTAGGAACCACATCTCTGTTGCTTCCAAGTTCTTCCTAATGTGTTCATGTACATTACAAGATTCACTGCCATACAGCAAAACATGTTCTAAATAGCACTTCAGCACTCTCTTTCTAACATTCAATGAAAATGACTTATTGCATAAGATAGTTTTCGTTTTCTTGCTTGCTTGCTTGCGTTAGCTGGCTGTGAACTCTACCGTGAAGTCCTGTATGTTGGATGGGGACATCCTGTTGTCCAACATCAATATGATGTCATACTGGACTGAGTTTGCGTGAGTATCCGTTGTCCCATGTCTGGCTTATTGGTGTGCAGACTGGTGGTTCCTCGCCGTACAGGCAGACACTCTCCGACTTCGGAGGAATCAGCGATCCTATTGACGTTAGCCAGGACCCCGAAGGGATCTGTCGCTCATGACGCGCTACTAAGACGTATCCTTAGGTCTTGGCCAGTATAGAACCTGGCCCTGGTGCCTTGGAAACACCTCTGCGTCCCTTTTCATTTTCTAAAATGCGCGTTTTGCTTGCCCTATTCTGCTCTTAATATCTGTTGTGCACATTCCATCTGATGTCATAAATGCCACTAGGTATTTAAAATTATCCACTTGGTTAAGAATGTTCCCGTCTATTTTCATTTCAAATAGTGGCGACACATTTTTCTTTGATATCACGATTGTCACTCTTTTCTTGATATTCAAGGAGATTCCTTTCTTTGCACTCTCCGTTACTACAATGTCCAACAATTGTTGTAGACCTTCTGGATTATCCACCATCAATACCGTGTCATCTGCATAGGGTATATTGTTTATATTATAACCTCTGATTAGTTTATATATATATATATATATATAATGGAATAATATAGGAAATAAATGACCGTAGACCCCGAGGTAGACCAAGAAGACGGTGGAGAGATAATACATGTACAGACCTACAAGCACTTGGAATCAACGACTGGCAAGAGAAGGTCCACCAGAGAGACGAATGGAGACGGATTGTATTTGCAGCAAAGAACCTCAATGGCTCGGAAAGCTGAAGAAAGAAGAAGAATATATTATATATATATATATATATATATATATATATATATATATATATATATATATATATATATATATATATATATATATATATATATATATATATATATATATCATGTGCCATGCCGGATAGCGTGTGCGGTCATGACTCGCCAATTCACTCGATCACCAGAGTCGTTGATCAGCTCAGTGTTCCTGTCTCGTCCATAGTCACGTGTCCAAGCCATCCAGGTATTTTCCTCTCGGTCTTCCTCTTGGTCTGTTCCCTTCGATCTTGCCAGTTGTCAATAAGTTCTCCAGTCCATTTCTTCTCATAACACTGTCCAAGAAATTTTAACTGTTTTCGTCTAATTTCTCTAATCAGTCTACGATTTTCATTTGTCTCCTGTAGTACTTGGTCATGTATATATATATAAAGTTTTATATCAATAAAGGGATTAAGTGATTATAGTGTACATGGTTAGGGGTGATATATGAATATGAGAGAGCACATTATAATAAAGGCATTATTAAAGTGCAATTACATAATAATTACATAGCCATGAATTAATAGTTACACACAATAGGTGCATTGTTATGACTTTACAATTGTTATGATATACACGGTGAAATGGTTACAATGAGGTCAATTAACATATTATCAACTACTATAATAATTACACTATAAAATTATCAATTACATAATAATTATAATGTGATGATCTAAATGATGAGCGATATTCTGTTGTCTATGTCCCTAACTCGGTGTATTCTAATTAACAATGTAATAAACTGCTTAGTGAGTGTTGGTCTGGATGATCTAAATGATGAGAGTGTTGATGTGGTTACACTGTATATCTGCATTGGTTGTCCGTTGTTGTAAATGTTCGTTGCCTTGTACTGATTGCATACATGTTTTGTCAGAACTTGTTGTTGTAGTGCCGTAATAAGGCGGAGTTGTGTTGTCTATTTCCCTAAGCCGGTGTATTCTAATTGCAATGTATATTGCTAATGTATGTTGGTCTTAATGAATGAAGATGTAGCCTATATGGTTTATTCTTAATTTTTGTAGTTTGCGTGTAAGGTTTTTAGTGTTAGTCCGTCGTGTTTTCTTATAAGCTCAGTGTTCTTGTCTCGACCATACCACGTCGCCGAGCCATCCAGGTATTTACTTCTCTTCCCCTAAATCTTGCCATTTGCCACGAGGTTCTCCAATTTATTTCTTCTCCAAACAAAAATCTATGATTGTCTACGTCTAATTTCTCTAATAAGATTACGGTTTTCATGTGTTTCTGGTAGGACGTGGTCATTGGTTTTCTGTCTGTTCATGGTATACTTTGCATTTTCCTCAGAAACCATATTTTCACAGCCATCATATGCTTTTCAGCTAGTCTGCTTATGGTCCACGCTTCATATCCATACACACACAAAAAAACTCGTTTTCTCGTTGCAAATGACATCTGTTTATTAGTCAGTATTTTTTCCATATTGCAAAAGGCTACCTTCGCCATGTCGATTCTTGTTCTTCAAGGCATCTCCCATCAGATGTTATAACTGTTCCGAGATAATTGTAACAAATTTACTTGTTCAAGAATATTCCCATTTACTTGTATATTACATTGTGGTATTTCCTTTTTCCCAGTGACGACCATAATCTGTGTCTTTCTACAATTTAATTCTAACCCTCGTTGTTCACTGTGTGAGTCAACCGCATCTACTAAATGTTGTAGGTCCTGTTCATTGTCTGCAATCAATACTGTATCATCTGCATATCTAATGTTATTCATGTTACATACCCCAATGGTGATTCCATTTATATCTTATACACTCAATGCACTTAAAACTATGGCTGCAATAGACACAGAGCAGAGAATGCTTTTCACACTATACCAGCACTTGATCCTCTCAGTAATTGATTATGGATTAGGTCTGCTCACTGTCTCAGAGAGTCAGCTGGTGAAGTTAGAGCGCATACAGAACGAAGCTATGCGGGTCAATCTGGGATGCACTAGAGACACCCCAGTAGTGTGTATGCGTTACATCCTTGGTCTGCCGACTGTTGCTGGTAGGCTCAAGGTGATGCAGGCGAAGGCATACTTCAGAGTAGCTGCAGACACAGACCACCCACTGCATGAGGCGCTGGACGCAGTTAAGGGTCAGCGACTGATAAGAGGGAAATCATGGATGGCTCAGGCGGAGGATACGATCAGACAGGTGTGCCCCGTGGAGAACATTAGGCGTGGAGAGGAGTGGGTCAGAGTGCCAGCGGAGCAGTCAGACTTGTGCAGAGTTATAATAACATTGAGCCGGGAGTGCAGGGAGTGGCCAGCAGGGGCCACGGAAGTGGAAATCCAGCAACTAATTCAGGACAATGCTCACTCGAGTGATGTGATTATCTACACAGATGGTTCGGTGTCAAGAGGTGAGAGAAGTGGCTGGGGGTTCATAGCCAAAGCTAATGGTCGATGTTTGGGGCAGGAGAGCCTGGCATATGATACCACAACATCCAGCTTAAGAATGGAAGTGGGGGAAGTCACTGCGGCTCTCCGCTGGATGGAGAATACGACACACACACACACACACACACACACACACACACATCGTGATTGTAACTGACTCAGAAAGCATGCTGACGAGGGTGAGGACGGGCAGACTTCGTGCGGAGTGGCTTGCTTCGCTTCGGAGGTACACGGGTGACAAGCATCGCCTGGATCTTTTTTCCGGGGCATGCCGGTGTGCTGGGAAATGAACAGGCGGACAGATTGGCTGGCTCTGCAGAACTTGGTGGAGTATTGATACACGACAAGGCAGACGTGGTTGCGGCCTTGTGGGAGCACGTGCACACCTCGGAGGAGCAAATGGATTACCATGGTCTGGCAAGAATGAGACAACGAGGAGTGACGAAGGGCTCTGGCCGACGCTCAATGCTCAGAGGAAAGGCGAGACGGACTTATAATCAGATTGCTACTGGTACTATTAGTGTTGGAACTCTTCGCTGGCTGCTGAGGATGGGGACGGAGCACTTATGGGAATGCCCTGAATGATGTGATGTCGATTCCTAAATCAATCAATCAATCAATCAATCATATCTTATACATTTCTGAAAATATTTTCACCGTACAGGGAAAATAGATCTGGAGACATTACACATCCCTGTCGCACACCGCTCTTAATAGGCTGATATTGACTTATCTCATTATCGATCTTCATGGCAGCTTGTTTTTTGCAATATATGTTCTTTCTTTCAAGTCTAAAGTCTTTCCTACAATTTGTAGATCTCCTAGCATCTACATCACTGTAGATGTGAGAAGGAAATTTTCAAGAGCTACTACATTGCAAAAGATAGTTAAGAAAAAGGCATAAACCTGAGAAGTTGGATATTGAATTTGTAATAAGAGAAGTAATGTCATTTAGTACTGCGAGTTAGAAAAAAAGAACAATAAGTTTTTTATCAACCATTTGCCACATTTCTTAGATTAATGAACGTGCCAAATTTGAAGGAGGTGTAGATATCACAGTCCGATATTATGATTATATAAATCATAACAGATAGAATATAGCTATCTGAATAATAGTATAGAAGTAAACATAGAACAAAAAATAGACAGGCTATGGTAGTTGCAGACATAAAACAACGAACACATAGTATTACGTTATTCACGAAGTATGAGTATACAATTCATCTGTTAACCCACAATTCAAAGGAGATTACAACTTTGAGTGAACTCTTAGGTTCAACAAAAAAGCACAGAACAAGTGTCGAAAAAAGACTCGCTTTTCGTGCGGCCTTTGGACATTTTATAATTATAGAAATAGTTTACATAATTATGTCATAGTGAACCACAGGAATTAATAGACACATTGGTTATAGAAAGTAAAAAATTGTCCTTAGTCTGAATAACAGGAAGACAGAAGTCATGGCTATATCAAAGAAACAGATTGACCCTAAATGTACAATTAAAGTAATGGTATTATTTTGCAGCAAGTGCAGAAATTAAAATATCTAGCCACATGGTAAAATCAGATGGAAGATGCATCACATAGATAAAGAACAGATTAGTAGAAATAAATACGGCATTCTATGAAATGAAGAAGATTTTATGCAATAAGTTCTTGTCGTTGAAAATTAGAAAAAGAATTCTTGCATGTTACCAGTTTTAACATATGGCTGCAAATCCTGGACAAGTAGTAAACAAGTGAAACAATTCATAGAAGCCTTGGAGATGTGGTCTTATAGAAGAATGCTGAAAATTCCTTGTACAGCCAAAAAGAGTAATCTGGACATTTTGAATGAGGCTAAGTGCAAAGACTATACATCACAAACATTAGAAAGAGGCGGTCATCATTTTTTGTGTGGCCACATTACGAGAAGGCAAAGACTGGAACATATTGTAACAGCTGGACAGATTTGTGAAGCGAAAATAGAGGAAGGAATAGAAAGAATATTCTGGACAGTCTCGTGTTATGGCACGGAAAGCGGTCAACGTATGAATTGATCCATGCTGTCAAAATAATAATTTGTGAAGAAACATGATCGCCCTAGATCGTGTCTATGCTCTGCTGGAGAATAAAGAGCAACAGAAGCTGAAGAGTAACGGATGCGTCGGTGTACTGACTAGGAGGTTACACAGACGACAGATCAATGCCTGCACTCAGTGCTTGCTTCACCAGGGACAAACTGGCCACCTATTCATCCATGGACTAAAGTCTGAAAATTTTGATGGCCTTAGCACTACCCATCCCCACAGCAGATTCCTGTTAAGGAGCATTTTTTATTTTTACAGAAGAAGATGAAAACCTAGTAAAACTAAACATAACAGTGAAAATTAAAATAAACTGATTAGTAGCATTCTTTGGGATAAAACATTGAGACATGTCTGATTTCAGTTTAAACAAATTGGTAACGTGGGGTAGCTCAGTCTTATATTGAGTTTTAATTGCCTGTTTTTTATGGACATTTAATCAGCATAAAACTGGGTTGTTTGCTAGCCTATGGACAGTAGATAAAAGTCAAAGTCTACTCTCATCCGCATGTCATGTTCAGGATGACACAAAATAATTGCAGAATGTCTGTAAATCTGCAACTACTAAAGATGATACGCTATTCTTCAGAACAAAGAATTAGCTACACACTTTTTATAAATGTAAAGATTCACAAAATATAAGAAACAAAATTATGCAAAAATAAAACAAAGTATCAGATACACTAAATAGTGTACATGCAATAAACACAAAACAGGTAATCGTCAACAAATTAATCTTTTATTAGGCAATGAAGAGTTATATATAATATAAGGAGTTCTGGATGAAAATCAACTGCGACGATCAACCAATGCTTTTTATTAGATAGTATCACCCATACTGGCAATCACTGTTAATGTTTACTCTGCATTTTGTTTACGGTTAGATTTAATCATTGTTGTATGCGTGTCTTTGAAATCTCGGCCTTTCCTTTCTTATTGAAATATGTCTATAACTGCAATGTTGTCTCTTGTATGAATTTAACTGTTTTTTGTTTTTTGTAGTTCACTCAGCGGTCCATAGAGTTTATCTTCCACTGTCGTCTCTCTAGGCTAGAATGTTCGCCTGGATATGTTGTAGTTTGGGCAGTCTTGGAGTATGTGCTCTGCTGTCTACGACGACAATTCACATGTGCAAATGACCCTTGAAAGGGGTATTGTTGAGCGCCCTACTAAGATTGTATATTCACGTATCTTCACTGAAACTGCAATGATGATGATAATGGTGATATTTTTATTTACCAGTATAAAACAGAAGACAACCAAATATATGAAATAACATTGAGAACAGTCGAACGAAACTCAAAATAAGCAAAACAGAACAAAAGCTGTATCCTAAAACTGGAAATGTTTCTATTCTTGCCCCGACTGGGCAGGTAAAACCCCTGGTGTGTGTCCCCAGTTGTAGTACGTGTAGACAGGTGCGTAGTCTAAATTGTCTCTGTTAAATTCATTGTCATCCTCTTCACGAATATTGACTCTGCCAGTGATGCACTCCCTGTAAGATGGAGGTGCTACTACAAAAAAAATAAAGTATTTCAGAATAGAAAACTGATATCAGAGTCAAGTGTCAACATCATAGCTTACACTAAAAATGTTTTGCATATCCTTTACAGGACATCGCTGTCAACATCAGCATATTTCAACTGATTGTTGATTTCTTGGCAAGATTACGCTCAGTAGTTTGCCATTGCTTTCTGAGCGACCGGCTCCATACTCTCATAAGTCACTGGCGCGACTCGAACTGCTTCCAATTCTCGTGCGCTCACGTCATCCACGAGAGCATTCGGGGTTGCGGAGAAAGTTGCTAACCCCTCGGCCAGGGAGACCGGCATAGCTTACACTAACTAATAATAAATACTAACTAATTATAACTACTAACATGTAATAAGCAGCCCCTCTGTCGTGTCTCCACCTTGCCATGGTGAGGGGCTTGCGTGTTCCAATGACCCCCGGGAGCTATGCCGACGGTAGCACAGCTACTGGTATGGTCTCCCATGTCGGACAGGTCAAAGGATAGGAATCAGACCAAGAGAGACATACACCTGCTGCATTGCAGGTAGACTGGGGACAGTCAAAGGCTAGGGATAAACAAATCTACTGAACTCAAAGTCCGAATAATGCGCACGATGCCACTACATTCTTGGTCCAGACACTTATTCTACGGTTCTCTGCTGAGGGATATGGCTGAACGCCTCTAAGTCAATATCCCCCGGATGTGAGGGCCGAGCCGACACTCACCCACTGCTAATTAGAGGTGAGATGCTGAGCCTTTTACATGCTTGGCCCAGACACTAGTTCTACGGCTCTCAACTGAGGGATATGAGGGATCCCCCGGATGAAAGGGCCTGGCCGTTATTTGCTCTCTGCTGCTTGGAGGTAAGATGCTGAGCCAGCAGCACATGCAGCCTAACTCATGAGCGTTACTAAAGGTGGGAAAAGTGTCCCAGTCGCACGCAATGGTTGCGAGACAAGTCTGTATTTAAACTCACTAAGTGAGCGTACGCAAAGGTGGAAAAACGTCTCATTAACAGGGATATGGAACGCTTGGCTAGCAAATCCATTACGTGAAAGTCCGAAGCGAAAGCTTGCTGAGTGGATATCGTCTCATTAACACGTCTCGTTAACACGAAATGGAACTCTTGGCTAGCGAATCCATTACGTAGAAGTCCGAAGCGAAAGCTTGCCTAGTGGATGTCGTTTCATTAACACGAAATGGAACGCTTGGCTAACGTGACGTGGAGCTGAGTGGATGTCGTCTGCAGACTGACCGTTCCTGGTTTGCGTGGGGACCGGGCAGTGGCGAATGAAATACCCAATACATGGAAGTGAGGAATTAAAGCAGCCACGAGCAGTACGTGGCGATTCCTTGGGTGAGCCCAGTCCCAGAGTACTATGTGCTGGCTCTGCAATTATGGAAGCCTCCTTGGATGGCGGGGAATGCCCATGGTCTGCCCCTGCCTTCTCTTGAGGGTTGGCCGTGATGTCTTTGGCCGTTTTAACTTTACCAGCTGAGGTGTGGATAACGCCACAACGGTGAGATTCGAATGTCCCTCGAATGGTTATGGTGTAAGTCTGTAAGAGAAACTCATTTGTGTGAGCATAATCAAAGGTGGAAAAACGTCTCATTACAACAAAATGGAATGCTTGGCTAACGAATCCATTACGTGGAGGTCAGAAGAGAAATCTTGCCAACTTGATGTCGTCTCAATAACACGAAATGGAACTCTTGGCTAGCGAATCCATTACGCGGAAGTTTGAAGTGAAAGCTTGCTGAGTGGATGTCGTCTACAGACTGACTGTTTCCGGTTTGCGTGGAGAGCGGCCAGTAGCTAACAAAATGCCCAATATTCGGAAGTGAGAAAGTGAAGCAGCCATGCCCAGGACGACACGATTCCTTGGGTGAGCCCAATACCAGAGCATTATGTGTCGGCTCTGCTATTGTGGAAGCCCCCTTGGATGACGGGGAATGCCCATGGTCTGCCCCTGCCTTACCTTGAGAGTTGATCGTGATGTCTTTGGCCGTTCTGAATTGACCAGCTGGAATGTGGACAACACCACAACAGTGAGAGAAGAAACATTCAAGTTGAACGCAGAAGAAGAAGAAGAAGAAGAAGAAGAAGAAGAAGAAGAAGAAGAAGAAGAAGAAGAAGAAGAAGAAGAAGAAGAAGAAGAAGAAGAAGAAGAAGAAGAAGAAAAACGAACGAACGAACGAACGAACAAACTTTATTTTAAAAGGGTAACAAATTGGGCATGCAGGCCCGTCTTACATTCGGCCCTTTCGATCACTCGTCTTTCATTCATCAAATGTGCATGTTACATTTACATAGGGAAAAAAACATCGTCAAATGGATTTTATAAGCATCAACAATGCATATTACGCATGGTATATTCACATGGGGGAAAAAAACATTGTCAATTGAAAGTTGTAAACATAAATAGTGCATATTTCAATGTTGTGAGACACATCCCCCATCCACCCTCACACCCCGCAGCCACCCACACATCCCTCAGCCACCCACATATCCCCCACCCACCACACCCCCACCCACCCACACATACCTCCATGCACTCATACAGACTCAGGCAAACATACATGCCGCCACCCACCCACTGATCCCCCACCCACACACATTTCCCCACCCACACATACATCCCCCCCAAAATCCCATAACCGACACGCACACATCCACACACATATTCTTCACCACCCACCCAAACACCCGCAACCACCCAGCAAAACACACATCACAAAACCACACACACATACCCCCGTCAACCAACACATCACGCACCTATTCACACATACATCCTGCACCCTCACAATTTTCCCCACCTACCCACACACACATCAGTCAACCTACACCCACTCACCCACCCAATATCCGCCACCTCTCAACTACACATCCCCCACCTATACACACATCCCCACCCACAAACACATATCCCCACCTGCCCATACATATCCTCCACCCATAAACACAAAAAAACACCTCCCACCCACATACACACCCCTCCACCCACATATACCCCACCCAAACATATCCGCCGCTCACACACATCTTCCCACAAACACACACATCCCCCAAACATACACTCATCTCTCACATACATCCACCCACTCACGTACTCATCCATCAACCACTCACACCCACACATCACCCACCCGCCCGTCAACACATGCATCTCTCATCTACCCTCCCACCCACACACACCACAATCACTCAGCCAAACATGCATCCCACATCCTCACATAGATCCGTCATCCACCTGCACATCCCACACCTCCCCCACCCCTCACACATCTCCCCTCCCACACAAAACTCCACACATAAACACATTCCCCCACACACACATCCCCCACATGCATTCCTCATACACATCCCTGCCCACACATCTCTCACCCACAAACACACATCTCCCCACCCACCCACACATCCCCCACCTACAAACATCCTCACCACCCACACATACATCCTCCACCCACTCACATTTACCCCATCCACACTCATACACATATCCCATTCACAGACACCCCCCCCCCCCCAACACTCATCTCCCACACCCATTACACACCCCAATTCACCCACACAAATACACATTACCTACCCACACCCCCAACCTACCAACACCCACATACTTCCAATAATGCTTCCAAATATCCCCCACACACACACATCCCTTACACACACACATACATCCCCCACCGACTACACATCCCTTCACCCATCCACACATCACCCATCAACCCATACACATCCCTCACATACATCCCCTCCACACATACATTCCTCACACCCCCACACACATCCCTCACATATACACCCACACAAACATCCTCACATCTACACACATACATGATCACTGAAATTAATAAGAACAAACTCCCACACCTCACACACAGTTGAGACAATGACGACCATCGTGAGCACTCTCGCAGAAATTGAAAGAAGTGGAGAAAATATCGTACATATACAATGTGTAGCGTAAAAACTAGTGCTGCAATTCAACTCTCTCTCTCTCTCTCTCTCTCTCTCTCTCTCTCTCTCTCTCTCTCTCTCTCTCTCTCTCTCTCTCTCTCTCTCTCTCTCCGCCACTCACCAACTCTCTCACTCACATCACAGTAATGTTATATTATACATGACAAAATCAAGTGGCATACAAATGATAATATGAAAGATGTTAATACAGAGAAAAAAATATGGAATGGCATGTTACAGGATAATCTCTCTCTCTCTCTCTCTCTCTCTCTCTCTCTCTCTCTCTCTCTCTCTCTCTCTCTCTCTCTCTCTCTCTCTCTCTCTCTCTCTCTCTCTCTCTCTCTCACACACACACACACACACACACACACACACACACACAAACATCCAAACACTCACTAACTCTCCCACTCACTCTACAGGAATTTACATGTGTTAATTTTATGCATGTCAAAATCAAGTGGCATTCAAAGTGATAATATGAAAATGAGAATACACAAAAAAAATATGGAACAGCATGTTAGATGACATGAAGAAGAAGAAGAAGAAGAAGAAGAAGAAGAAGAAGAAGAAGAAGAAGAAGAAGAAGAAGAAGAAGAAGAAGAAGAAGAAGAAGAAGAAGAAGAAGAAGAAGAAGAAGTAAAAGAAGAAGAAGAATAGAAAGAAGAAATATCTTTTCTAAAAGCAACATTTGCCATCAAGAAGAAATCCCAGTTTTACTCGTAAGTCGTGTTCAAGAAATGCGATGTTACGCACGGTGTAACATTTTTAATGTATTCAAGCTATATTGTAAAAAAAAAAAACAACCTCTAGAACCTTCTTTTGTTTTATCTGGAAAGTAGGAAATGTGGGGCAGCACGTTTAAGTGCTGCCAGACCCTCACGGCACTGGTCATAGATCACCTTATATATTAGATCCGCGGCGTCTTTATAGCCTGGGTTTTCTCCAGAAATATAAGCAATTTCTCCCCGAAAACACTTTTCTCCCATCACTTAATTTATCTCAGAGAATCAAACCTGACATACTAATATATTTGCTGAAGTGTTTAGAGGCTGGCAAGTCATGTAGTTGTTGTAGATGCTAAATAATACTCACATAACAAACCAGGGACGACTCGACATAACGCAGCGCTTATATCATAACACAGAGAGCGCGACGCATATAACATAACGCAGAGGCTGGCTACCACGCTTATATACAGTGCTACTCTACGGAAGGTCAGACAACCTACCTCTCTCTCACAAATTGAGGATGCATTCCAAGAGAACAAGCTGGTGCTTGCTGCATAGATAGATCTGAAGAAAGCCTTTGAACAAAATCTGGAAAGAAAGTCTGATGAAGAAATTGAGAAACTGTAAAGTCATTGAAGAATGTACACATAGTTGAAAGCATACTTGTACAACAGAAGAGCCCGGGTACAGATAGACGGACTCAAGAGCAAGAAAGTACTACTGCGTGACGGTGTTCTCCAGGGCGGAGTCTTGTCCCCCACACTTTTTCTAATATTCATCAATGATCTTGTTGCTAATCTACCGCATGGAATTAAAGGGGCAATGTACGCTGATGACCTGGTTTTGTGGAGCACAAATGAACATGCATCAGTGGCCACCAGATCGCTACAAAGATCTGTAGATACATTTGTTGCATGGGCGGATAAATGGTGTGTCAGCATAAACACTGACCAAGTGCAGCACCACACTATTTACCCTTTTTCCAAAACAAAAGGCAGGGACCATCAAGCTAAATGGAATACCCCTAAGAGAAGATAAAGAACCAACATACCTTGGAGTAACATTTGATGACAGGCTGACATGGAGAAAGCACATCAACAAATCAGTAGCAAAAGCTAGAAGGAAAACAGCAATCCAGAGAAAGCTAAGTGGAACCACACGGGGAGCCAGTGGGAAAAATACTTAGCAAAGTTTATCAACAGAGCATACGACCACGCCTGCAATACGGGTGAACTGCGTGGTGTTCAACACCAAAATCCACACTACAAGAGCTGGACAAGGTGCAAAATCAAGCACTTAGAGTCACCACATGAGGGATGAGATAAACCCCTATAGCGGAAATGGAGAAGATGGGGAGGACACAAGCACTGAGAGAGCGCAGAGATACGAACACGCTCGCTAATACAAACAGAAAGTTCCTTAGCTTGCCAGGCCACCCTATGAAGAACAGATCTGAAAACTTAGCTATGGGGCGGTTGAAAAGAAGTAGTTTTATCCACCAGCCCAAACGACTCTGAAGAGAAACCACTGATCTGCTCACAGTTGCTATCCCCCTGACAACTATTCCAGAGCGAGCTACATGGAAAGATGAACATAGACTATCATCAACAAATCCAGACAGAAGTGAGAGGAATATTTGAATAGGAAGAACAGAACAGTGTACAGCACAGAACAGCCACTCTCAGCTTCCTTGATGAAGAATACCCACAGGACCTCTGGATCCGAGTCTACACAGATGGGTCAGCACAAAATACTGTTCGAAATGGAGGAGCGGGAGTGTACATAGAATACCCAAATAATACTTAGGGACACAACTAGAGTACCGACAGGAAAGTACTGCCATAACTATGATGCCGAAATTGAGGCAATCAAGATAGCAATAGAGACATTACTAAATACCAGCCATGGTACACAAACTGTTAACAAGAATAAGGGGAACTGCAGTAAAGCTTGACGAAGGCTTTGACCGCAACGTCCTATTTGTTTCTTGTAATCGTGTTTCAGTAAAGCTCACAATCTACTTCTCGTTTTATAGTGATTAATTCATTACAAAAACTGTTGTGTTATTGACAGATGCAAAATCAGTCTCGAGGCGCTCCTGTCTAGGAAATTGCCAGTACTAGGGACACTACTTTCTGAACTTAGCAGTCAGCATAAGGTCACCATACAGTGGATACCATCCCACTGTGGAGTACCCGGAAACGAAAGAGCTGATCTATTGGCCAAGGAAGGAGCAAATTAAGAACAGCCTGATGTGCCCGTTACATACCATCAAAAGGAAGGAATGATCAAATCAGTCAGAAAGCCACCAAAACCTGCCCAAGACGACTACCACGGTATGGACAGACCAGAACAAGTCATTATTCTGAGCCTCAGAACAGGACACAATATATTACGCAACCACGTGTATACAAAATTCAAGATTGGTGACTCAGCCATGTGCACATGTGGATTGGCCTCGCAGACAGCAGAGCACATACTCCAAGACTGCCCGAAAGATAAAATATATAGGCAAACCTTTGGCCTAGAGAGGCAACAGTGGAAGACAAACTCTATGGACCGCTGAGTGAACTAAAAAACACAGCTAAATTCATACGAGAGACAACATTGCAGTTATAGACATATTTCAAGCGAACGAAAAAAGAATAAGACGAATAATAATAATAATAATAATAATAATAATAATAATAATAATAATAATAATAATAACGGATCAACTATGTGCTTTTGTCTCGATTATGCCATGTGGCCAAGCTATCCAGATATTTACCTTTGCCTTCCGCTTGTTATTTTCCCCTCAATCTTGCCAGTTTTCACCAAGATTTTCAAGTTTATTTTGTCTCAAAACGTGCCCACAAAATCTTGACTGTCTACGTCCAATTTCTCTAATGAGTTTACGGTTGCCATCTGCTTTATATGGCAAATTAAAATATTATTAAAAAATCAACCAGGGGTTTGGTTTCATTGTAACGTCCTGCAAAGGACAAACACCATTGAACATTTTCAATCTACGTATGAATATAAAAAACTGTTTTAAGTGAAAATGAAATGTTTGTTTAGAAAAGCTCCAGGGTTTTCCGTACAAGATACAATGCCATTCCATGAGATCAGAAGTATGATAAGTATAAGAGTAAGTATGCATCATTAACCTCATAGATACAGCTCATACAGACTTAACACAGACACCCACAGGTACAACGCAACCGACATAACAGCAACACCAATGCAACAGAAACATATAACACTCGCAAACATACAACATGAACAAAATAAGACACTCACAGATACAACACAATGGCAAACTATTGAACTCAAATTACCTAGGAATTCATAAACAGCTTGGGGTTGATTGCCACTTCCTATGAAGGAAATGTAACTAATGTAATATACTAGATCTGTGTTTATCAAGTTTAGTTTAGTTTAATTTAGTCGACGGATCAACATCACGGGACACGGGTGTAACCCATAAGTGCTCCGTTCTACTCCTAACTAAAGCCCGAGTCCGGAGAATCTCAGCTCAGTGCACGAACTCCGTAGGACCGGCGAGAATACTGAAATACTTTGGGTAGATTTTTAACTCGAAATTTTGCCCGGACAGCGCCGTTAGGCTACTCTTTTTCGATTTTCAACTGCCTAAGGATGTTTTACGTGCGCAACAATAGACACGGACGTCCGATCTCACTACCCAGAGATCATGGAAAATGTTATTACTTATCCCGGCTCTCACCAGGGCTTGAACCTAGAACCTCCAGCACTCGAGGGGGACACCAAGTGTGTGTTTATCAAGTTATATTCAATAACAATTCCACTTGGTAAGACAACATTCGTAATTCAACATTACTGGTGACGAAAACAAAAATAGAAACAAACTAGCTTTCCTACTAGTCAAAAGATGAGCAATGAGCACATTGACACACATGTCAAGCCCGTAACGGGAAACACATGCGTGACATTAATATATACATTTTTATGTAGTTTATCATGTAGTTATATCGGTCTAGGTTGTGTGTGTGTGTGTGTGTGTGTGTGTGTGTGTGTGTGTGTGTGCGTGCGTGCATGCGTGCGTGTGTGTGTGTGTGTGTGTGTGTGTGTGTGTGTGTGTGTGTTTTGACGAAGGTTTTGGCAGCAACGTCCATTTAGTGTTACTCGTTTCGTGTTCCAGTACAGCTTACCGATTCTACTTCCCACCGTTTGGTGATTCATATATTGTCGTGGGAGCGGAGGTAAGGGAAAAAATCAGTTCGATAACTAAAAGTGTTTACCAACCTCCCACGCTCGGGCCCCGAACAACCTGCATGGGGTAAACAAATCAGCGCGCGGACCCGACAGAACAATAAACCGGACTATCTATCCACGCGATTGGTGGCAGATTGCACGTGGCGTTAACTTGATAATTATTGCAACTCTCTTCGCTTGTTAATATCATGTTGGGTTTGATATCTCGTCAAGGCTCGGTGGAGCAGCCCCGCTGTGAATGATAGCCGTGGAATGGAGGTGGAAGGCTGGGCTGACAGATTGGGTGTCTGATTGTGTCTCTTGTGAGCGGGGATTCTGTCCAGATGCCAGTTTGAAACGTAAAAAACAGCCCGGTATATCTGGGTTTCGTAGTTTGCCAGATTTTTACAAGAGCTGCGCAGTTTGCTTACCGATTCAGTGCCAAACAAAGAGTGAATTTGGACCATACAAAAATGGATGGCGGATCATGGGAAGTAGGGGTGTGGCACAGTTATGACTTAAACGTTATTAATATGTTAGCAGAAACGTTGTTGTGTGTATCAAATTAAAGGGGGTTGCTTAGGGAAAACTACTGTATAAATATTTTAATTGAGACATTTTGAAATAACAACATTTCGGCGATATATACGCCCAAGAAATGTATGGGATGTCGCTTAATACGATTAATCATTCCATTGCACTTAATCATTTAGCCTTAGCCTATTATATTTTGTATTATGATATAGACGTCTATAGCTTAGGGTTAGTGACAGGGGCTGTAAGGGCGTTATAGACAGAGGTCAACAGAGGCAGAGCTGAAAATGCTGAATATGTCAATAGAGTGGAACATAAAGCAATCTGTGGCCGAGCTTATCAAGAAATCAGAGATCACAGTAGAGTTGGCAGAGTAGATAGAGCTTGTCTCCTTGGAAGGACTCTAGAGGAAGCGAATCTTACACAAATGCATGCCGTTGTCGAACACACTGACATCTGATGTCTACAACTAGGTGTCTCCTTTATGGGTGATTTATTTATTGTATAACAAGGTGTTTACTTTATGGGTGATTTATTCATTGTATAACTAGGTGTCTACTTTATGGGTGATTTATTCATTGTATTACAAGGTGTGTACTTTATGGGTGATTTATTCATTGTATAACAAGGTGTTTACTTTATGGGTGATTTATTCATTGTATAACAAGGTGTGTACTTTATGGGTGATTTATTTATTGTATAACAAGGTGTTTACTTTATGGGTGATTTATTCATTGTATTACAAGGTGTCTCCTTTATTTGTGATTTATTCATTGTATAATGAGGTGTGAGGCACTCCATTCGAAAGAAGAACGAAGAAAGGGAGGGAATGGGGGGGGGGGGCATGTAACCATGGCTCAATTCACGACATGGACAGTGTAAATGTTTCTACAATAAGAAAAGTGTAGTATTGTCCACCTTGATTCACGGGTAGTGGATCTGGTGTCTAGCGTATTATGTTCAAGGCGGAAAACTTGAAGGTCCCGATTGCACGGTAATAGGCACTTGGCAGTTGGAAATAAACATACCAGTCCGATTAGAGCCGTACCTAGCCACATTTGAGCTTTAGAAAACTAATCCGAAAATGATTTTATAGCTTCAGTGATTGTTTTATACGATTTCCAGCGCAGGGGTGTAATTGGGAAAGTATACGCCTTATCCTGGTGCGAGGAAATCCAACATAAAGGCAGGCAGGGCAGACCAGACCCTAAGCCTTGTTCGGTAAATGGTCTAGGATCGAAGCTCTGACAGGCGAACAGTTAGATCATTGCAGTGCTGATCCTTCACCACAGCAGCTGGTAATTTCCCAGACATATTAGTGTTATGTTTCTTCTGACGTAAACTAGGCAGGCTGAGATAGGAATCGTGTTGCATGGGCAACGCACGGGTTTTGCAATTCAGCTCTGGCTATATGCTATGGGGAGGTATATAATGCATCCATTGTGGATGAACATTTACCGCGCGAATTGGTCTCGTCAGTCAAATTTGCTACCTTTACGAGTTGCCTGTTTTGAAGCACAAAGTAACATGATAATGCCGCTACCAGAATGCTGGCATGCTGGCAGCGGCATTATGCATAGTATACCTGTGCGGGCTGTTGGTTTGTCGAAACTCCTGTCTGTTGCACTTTTAACATGGAGCAGTGGGGAGCATTTTTTGTGATATTCACTGGCACAGGAATGGAGCATAACGGACAACCCTTTGCTGTGAAATTAGAACAGCGACTAGCTAACTAACCAGCCAACTAACCAGCCAACTAACTGACCGACCGACCGACAGACCGACCTACCGGCCGACCAACAAACGAACGAACGAACGAACGAAAGAACGAACGAACGAACGAAAGAACGAACGAACGAACGAACGAACGAACCAACGAACCAACCAATCAACCAACCAACCAACCAATCAACTAACTAACTAACTAACTAACTAACTAACTAACTAACTAACTTACAAACAGTGTAACACACTATCATCTGTCAAGGCTGCCAGTTAATAGATTGTCTTACACCCTAATTTGATCTTCCTCGTCGCTACATGTTCTGTGCACTGTTTTCATGGTGTGCTGTTTTTCTTGTTCTTTTCACAGGCATGGGAATAAGTGAAAGTGCTATGGACACTGTATGTGCATTGGATACATGATGCCAACCCAGTATTATATAGATCAATCCTGGCCATTAGATATATGGTTAATGTTACACCGGTTGCCTTAACTACGTAAGGTATAACATCGTACCCATTTTAGGCCTGGTTGATTTAGGAGCCCTGCTCAATGTAAGAAACAAAGCATAAATCCGTCTCGAACACATGAGTACCTGGCCGATAGGCAAGCGTATCCGATCCGATCAGATTAGTAGGGAAGAAATAACTTTCCATCTCGTTCAACCAGTCACCGTGGCGTTGGTTATAGTTGTGGTGGTTTATAGTGCGGTATAGATTGTTCGCGTCTATAAGCGCAATGAAACCAGGTCTGGAAATTGTTAATTTTTAAAAACTATTTATTGTGTTATCTATGACAGGAGACTGGGCCAGTTTGCCAGATATCTGAGTCAAATGATAGTGACACATCAGCACGGGACCACAGACAAGCGTACATGAAACCACTAGTCCTGGAAACCGCTCCTCTCCCTCTTAGTCCCACTGTGTACCTTTTGGCCCGTTGTGGTCCACCAATGGCCTGTCTGCCAGTGTTAGTGGACAGTGATTTGGTGACTCTGGCGTGCAGATTGCATAACCGCCATAGAACCCTGGCCAGATCAGGTTCAGATAAGTCTACACTTTGATCTGTGCAGGAGCGGCTGGCCGAGTGGCTAGAACGCCGGATTCTCCTTCTGGAGACCCGAGTTAGAATCCTCGGTAAGGTGTGGGATTATTTTCTGTCGGGGGCAAAAAGAAAATCTTAACCTGCACAGTTCGCGGCGACTGCACTAGCCAGGCGGCCTTAATTCTTCAGGCTCAAAGACCCCCCTGCCATACACGGCAAGGTACTATATTGGCAGGAAATGACAGTTATGACAGTTTTTGATCTGAGCCAAAGGGTCGAAAAGTGATACTATAATCTTGTGTATATCTTTGACAGGAGACTGAGCCATTATGTCACTTATCTGAGTGCAATGATAGTGACCCTTAACGCAAACCAACATACAGTAGACATGCTTGTGGAGAAACATGATCGCCTGTGCAGTTCGACAAAGCACATGCTGTTAATCGTTATGTGACTAAATAGTCGGAGGAAAAGGGTACTGTCAGACATAGTGTCGTCCCTGAAATGGTTTACCACTTGAAGGCACACCATGGATTGAAGGCAGTAGAAAACACAATTGATTGACACCCCTTGCTCTTCAGAGCAGATGATTTCCCCTGCCAGCAGTTATTTCCCTTTAAATATAATCTTGTCAGTTTCCATAATTAAAGGAGAAAAGAGGCATGCTAATTCATAATTGATACTGTCTAAAGAAAGCTGATCTGACAAATTGCTAGGAAAATAAAAATAAAAAAGATTAAAATAAAAACAGGAGAGAATAATTGATTATAAGGTTGACAGACATAAAGATATGAAGACACACGCAGACACAAGACAGACAGACAGACAGACAGACAGACAGACAGACAGACAGACAGACAGACAGACGGACGGACGGACGGAGGGACAGACAGACAGGCAGACGGACGGACAGACGGACAGACGGACCGACGGACGGACGGCTGGGTGAATGGATTGACAGATGGGTGGATGGATGGATAGATGGATGGATGGATGGATGGATAGATAGATAGATAGATAGATAGATAGATAGATAGACAAACGAACACAGACAGACAGACAGACAGACAGACAGACCGAGAGAGACAGACAGACAGACAGACAGACAGACAGACCGAGAGAGAGAGAGACAGACAGACAGACAGACAGACAGACAGACAGATAGATAGATAGATAGATAGATAGATAGATAGAGATAGACAAACGAACAGACAGACAGACAGACAGACAGACAGACAGACAGACAGACAGACAGACAGACAGACGATACATATATAGACAGACAGACAGACAGACAGACAGACAGACAGACGATACATAGACAGACAGACAGACAGACAGACAGAACAAACGAACGTACGATCACACTTTATATTCAAAGGGCACGCAGGCCCGCCTGACATTCTTTCCTTCTCATCTCTTGCAGCAAACAAATAAAAACAACACACAACATATAAACACGGGACGACACTACAGTGACTAGATTATGGCAAAATAACCGAATGAGAAAAATGGAAAGACGAAATAAGTAGCAACTTATCTGAAATAATTAGCACAGTTTTTCATTTTATTGTCATCTAATTTGTTCTGCCATTTTTCCATTCTTCTCTTTCAGTTATTATGCCATAATGTAGTCATAGGGTGTCTTCCCCGTGATTATATGTTGTATTTTATGTATTTGTTTGCCGATGAAGGCGAATCGCTCAACGTTCTGTTTTCCATAATAGTATTCAGTAACGCTGTATTACTTTGCATTATTTTATACAATTTCGAAAGAACAGGGCCTATATAACATTTCAGGGCCTTTATTCTAGGGCATGCATCGTCCATACGATGGTATGACAGCTCCTGGGTATATGTCTTTACTAACTTCGTTAAGCAGCTATCCTTCTGTTGTCATATATCACATTTTGCTTTTATCCTCTTCTTTGATACAATCATACTTTCTGTTTTCTTGATAGTCAAAGAAAATTGTGTGTTGCAATATCTATTATTGCAATGCCCAACAGTTCTTCGTATTTTGCCCTTTTAACCCTCCGTAAAGTATCATATGCATCTCGTTGATTGTTTGTAATTTAACTTGTATTCCTGACCTCTCTTTGATCTTTCTAAGTATTACTTGATTGAGAGAGAGACAGAGAGAAAGAGAGACAGAGAGAGAGAGAGAGAGTGAGAGTGAGAGAGAGAGAGTGAGAAAGAAAGACAGAGAAAGAGAGAGAGAATGAGAAAGAAAGAGAGAGAGAGTGAGAGAGAGAGAGAGAGAGAGAGAGAGAGAGAGAGAGAGAGAGAGAGAGAGAGAGAGAGAGAGAGAGAGGAATATAGAGAGAAGAGATCCATTGACAAAATACATCCTTGACTTACTTCTTGCTTATCTGTTCATAACAGTACTCTTTGTTGACCATTTTAATTGGGTATTTGCTTCCCCTAACTATTGTTGGTTATTCTGAGATATTTCCCCATCAATTTTAATATCTTCCAACACTTTGATAACGTAGTCATATTTCAGTTTATTAAAAGCTTTCATATAATCAATAAAGTTCGATGTTATGTCTTCCTGAGTCTCTTGATCTCTCCTTTAGTGCTCGTAATTTATATACTGCATTGTTTAACCCTCTTTACTATCCGCAAATCCATTCTGTTCTTCACACATATCCACTGAGGTTATCATGACTGAGTGGATAAGAGCACTCGCACTTAAACATCTGGTGTGCTGATGCCGAGGTAACGGGTTCAATCCCTACATCGGTCAGTTGGACTAAAATGTTGACTTCTCGTCCTTGACTTGGGTACATAAATTACACGTACCTCAGAAGTTGGGGTGAGCTTGCCTGACGGCGAGGGACACTGGTAATAGTGAGAGCTAATCCACACGCGCCGGTCTCTCTGGCCGAGGGGTTACAATACTTTCTCCGCAATCCCGTTTATCACGCAGAGTCTCGTAGCGGGCGAAAACTGGGAGCGGTTCTACCCCCGCTGGTGACTTGCGGGATAACTGAGCCGGCCGCTCAGAAAGCAATGGCAAACTACTGAGCGTAATCTTGCCAAGAAATCAACAAACAGCTGAAAGATGCTGCTGTTGACAGCGATGTCCTGTAAAGGGTATGCGAATTAACAAAAAAAAAAAAAATCCTCACGCAAAATCAATCCAGTGCATTCCCTAGTAGCACGTGTACGGACTACACTACAGTTCAAAGCTAGTGACAAAAACAAAAATAATTCCGAGTAAATATGTTGTCAGATAGTTCATCAAGTTCAACGAACGAAATTCTTTGCATTTAATAGCTCCTGGTCTTTAAGATAGGGCCATAAATAGGATGGAAGTTCAGGGGTATCTGCTATAAACGGAGAAGTAAGGTGCTCTTTTCCTCCGCTCGCCTACGGGACACCCATTGGCAAGGTGGAGTACCTGTAAAGCCTTCCGATCAGTGTAACGTAAAACCATGCAGGTGGTGGATGGAGCTGAAAAGCAGCCAACTGATAGTTGTTGGCTATGATATCAAGTTTCACAACGGTAGACAGAAGATCTCTTCATGGAGACAATGGCTACGGTCATCGACGGTCACTGCTAAGAAAGGAAGCAATAGCAAACTACATTCTTTACAGATGCCTAGAGAATCATGTTTCGTCAATTCATAGAGAATAAGGGAAACGGAGTAAATAGAATGAGAAGAAATGAAGAAAGCCAAGCAAGACATGAGAAGAATGAATATTAACATTTTAGGATTTATGTGAGTCCAAATGGAAAGAGTTTGGCCATAATAACATCCGAGAAATATAAAATAATTCATTCTTATGGAGAGAAACACGTATGGAGAGTGTAGCACTTAATATGGATCTGTAAAGATCAAACAACAAGATGTCGTAAAATTGCTAATTAAGTAGTTAAATCTCAGCCTATTAAGAGAGGTGTGCGACAGAAATGTGTAATGTCTCCAGATCCTGTTTTCTTATGAAATGAAAATTTCACAAGAAATTTAGAAGTGAGAGGAATTGCCGGGGGAAAAGGAAGGGGGGGGGGAGGGGGGGGGGGGAGAGATCAATAATATCAGATACGCAGATGATATAGTATTGATTACAGACAACGAACAGGATCTGTAACATTTAGTAGATGCTGTTCTTATTCACAGTGAACAACAAGGGTTAGAATTGAATTGTAAGAAAATAGAGATTATGGTCGTCTATAAGAAGAATGTAGTACCACAATATAATATACGGGTAAATGAGAATATTCTTAAATACGCGAATCAAAGTAAGCTTCTACTCAGGGTAATAATGAGAAGAACCAGAAAGAAAATAAAAACTGAAATAAGTGAAGAACAGTATGGATTTGTGGAGGAAAGGGCACAAACAATGCAATTCATACATTACGGACACTAATAGAATGGTCAATAGAGAAACAGAGAGACTTATATTTGTGCTTCATAAATTATACTAAGGCATTTGTTAAAGTAAAACATGATGAACTGATAAAATGTTGGAAGATATCAGCATTGAAGGGAAAGGTGTAAGAATAATAAAGAATATTTACTGGAACCTAGTAGCAGCAATTAAAATGGGAAATAAAGAGGGTAGTTACGAACAGATAAAGCTAGGAGTACGACATGGGTGTGTCTTGTCACCAGATCTCTTCTCCCTATATACCGAAGTAATAATGAGAGAGATCAAAGGGATGCCAGGAATACTAGTTTGAGGTATTAATATAAATAATATACGCTATGCAGATGATACAGTATTGGTGCCGAGATAAATCAACAGACCTACAACAATTGTTGAACATTGTAGTAACAGAGAGTGCAAGGAAAGGACTCTCCTTGAATATCTGTAGTAACAGAGAGTGTAAGGAAAGGACTCTCCTTGAATATCAAGAAATCAGTAACAATGGTGATATCAAGGAAAATGGTGACACCAAAATGTGACATAGAAATAGAAGGAAAATTTCTTAATCAAGTGGATAATTTTAGATACCTAGGGGCATTTATAACATCAGATGGAAGATGTACAACAGAGATTAAGAGCATAATAGGGCAAGCAAAAGCCGCATTTCAGAAAATGAAGAGTATCTTATGCAATAAGTCATTATCATTGAATTTAAGAAAGAGAGTGCTGAAATGCTATGTAGAACCAGGTTTGCTGTATAGCAGTGTATCTTGGAATGTAAATGAACAATTTAAGAAGAAATTAGAAGCAACAGAGATGTGGTTCCTAAGACGAATGTTGCGAATTCCTGGACTGCCAGAGTAACTAACAACGACTGTCTGATACAGGCTAAAGAAACTAGAAAATTATATACAACAATAAAAAAGAGACAAGCATCTTTCTTCTGTCATGTGATGAGAAGAGAGGCATTAGAGAACACCGTGACAGCTGAAAAGACCGAAGGGAAGAGAGGCAGAGGCAGACCAAGAGCAATGATGCTGGATGGATTGAGACGGTGGCATGGAGGAATATCAGCAGCAGAGTTGATCCAGAAAACCAAAGACCGAGATCTGTGGAGAGCCATGAACGCCTACACCAGCTGGAAGGGAACTTGATGATGATGACGCGAATCAATACAACTATCTTGGAATAGTCATAACATCTGATAGGCTATGGAGAAGGTTCCCTTTTGCAAGACAGAAAACATACTGAGAAAAAAAAAAGATGTCAACTTCATTGGGAAAAACAACGTTGAAGTGCTATAGAGAACCTGTACTGTTATACTGATGTGAAACATGAACAATAATCAAACAAACTGAGAAACTATAATCTGATGGCAGTGGAGATGTGGTTTCAAAGAAAAATTCTAAAAATACCATGACAGACAGAAAAACCAATGATCAAGTCCTACAAATAACAAATGAAAACCTTAAACTGATTAGATACATTAGATGTCGACTGTCAAGACTTGTTGAGCACGTTATGAGAAGAAATGACCTAGAACACTTAGTGGCAACTGGCAATATCTAAGGGGGAATGGAACAAGGGGAAGACATAGACGTACATATCTGGATGCCTTGGCCACGCGACATGGTCGAGACAAAGAACATATAGCTGATCCACGATTCTGGTGATCAAGTGAAATGGCGAAACATCGGCTTATCGGAGCAGCACATGATGATGATGAATAAAAGGCAGCTCGGTGAACTGAGTGAGATAATTTTGTTGACTCTTCTAGATTAAGTTGATGGAGTGAGAAATTGGATGTGCAAGTGGTCGCGATGACCGCAGACAACGATGTCCTGCTGTAAAGATAACATCCTTGCGCCAAAGACAACGGTCAGCCATATCCGTCAACTTCTGCAACGAGAGACCGTGTACTTAAAAACTGGTCCTTATTCATCATCGCATTCTTAAACATAATCTGCTTCTGTGGCTTCAGAGTAGCGACCGCAGTTTCACAATGCCGATATACAATGTGCAGCCGCAGCCGATTTAGAAACCAGTCAGTGCATAAGTGCTCGGATCCCCTCCTCATTAAACCCCGCAGCGTGTAGCGGCTAACGACACCAGTTATGTTGGTTTATTAATCTTCTTTGGCTTTCTGCGTAGTGTTTTTGTTTGGCCACACTTCTTTTAACTTGCTGTTCTCGCTGTCTGAACGTGGTTGTAGATTCACAGTCATCACTGGGTTCTCCGATTCTCTCACAGTCATCACCGTTCTCCGTGGCGAAAGTATTAGGCTTGCGATTCGCAATCCCGTATACCCGAGTACGAAACACAGCGGTGCTGTTTTTTTCCCGAAAAGGTATAGGTACCTGTCGTTCAGAAAATAATGGCAAATTACTGAACGTAAATCTTGCCCAGGAATCACGAACAGAAAAAGATGCTGGCGTTGACTGCTACGTCTTGCGAAGGACATGCAACTAAATACATTTTTGTATTACTTGTTTCTCGCAAACGACTTACTTCTCGTGGTGCATTCAGTATATCAGCCTGGTCCATGGCTCGTCCGCCCTCCACAGCAGCCTTACCTGCAAGCCTGTCAACCTGCTAATTTCCTTGTACACCGGCATGCTCTGGCACGAAAATAAAAGCTAATCTTTTGCCAGCCATTACCGCTCCAGAGACAGCAACCACTAGTTGGTTGTTCATAAAGCAACGACAAACTACTCCTTCGTCTTCACAGTCCATGCCTTATGACGTTGGTGATCAAGTCTGTTCACAGCGAGACTTCTGTCATGTGCTTTGCCCATCATTTCTGATAGTGATGTTCCTTCATGTCATGATCTCAGACCACCCAGCATCTTCTCTCTTGCGCCCCCCCCCACCCCTCCTTTCTCCTCTCCTCTAACTCTCCCGTTGTGAGAAGTATTCATAACCAATAAGCTTTCGCATTCTCAGGTCATGCCCAAAACTGTGGACTGTCTTATTCTACACCAGAAGACGAGAATCCACATTATTAGGGCATGTCTCTCTAACAAAATACTGAAAGTAAAATTGCCTAGACAATCACAAACAGTTGATAAATATTGGGCTTAATAGCGACGTCTTGTAGAGGACATGCAACTATTTATTTGTTGCTAAACAAACTACATAATTTTATTTACAAAATAAGGACAGGAGAGATCAGCGAGAGAATAGGCAGAAGCAGGCCGAGAGAGATGATGATGGATGGACTGAAAAAGTCGCAATGGGGAACATCATCAACAGAGTTAGCCTTAATGTCAGTTTCGAAGATTTGTGGAGAGACATGAACGCCTACGCCAGTTGATAGGATACACGATGCTGATGATAAAGCTCCAGAAGGATTGAGGTGGGGACGGCATTAAATGGGAGTCACAGATCCCTGTAGTCATGAAGTAGTTTCATCACTCTGTTCACTTCAGGGGTGAGATTGGATACCTAGCCGTCGTGAATTAGGGCCCAAACAGGAAGTACCGTGTGTAAATTGTGGACGTTAACAATATACGGCAGTTGAAAATTGCAAATAGTTGGCCGTAAGGCGGCTGCCTGGCAAAATTATTAGAAAAGAAAGCAAGTCTAAGGATGTAAAGAGCTCATTATCTTGAATGGAATCACTGTGGACGAAGAAAACCTTCAGCAGATGCACAAGGAAGTCGGACACACGTTTCTTCTGTTGTGCATAACCGGGTGTGACACCCTTCGATGGAGACACGAAGAGTACATTGCAGATTTTGGTTACTGAACATAACTACTTTAGGACCAAACATGGTACAGATAAACAAGTGCTATAATGAAAATTTCCGTTCACTGAGAAATGAAATTACGGAAGACACCACGAAATAAAATAAATAACATACTGACAGTTGTTTGGCGATATATCATCCTTCGGCTTTGAATCAGTTAACAAACTATATCCAAAATAATCTATTTTGGCTACAGAAATAACCGATGTTGGCTACAAGAAATAGCAGAATTTGGTTTCAGGAAACAGCAAAGTGTAATTGCAGTTATTAGCTTACATTGATTATGGAAGACAACACAATATGCACTTGTTTTTGTTGCAACGAAAACCCTGGTTGTTAGAAATTACAGACTATAATTTAAAATATTACCAGACGTTTTGTTATAGGAAATTGCAGAATTTGATTAAAAGTATCCGCGAGCATTCGTTATAGGAGAGGGTAATCTTAATTCATGGGCTAACGGGGGTATGGCTCGCCGTAGGGGATGGATTCCCTATGGTCAGATTTTGTCCTAAACCTGAGAGTGGCCTAGCAAGCCGGCAGGGGATCTTCATACTGCTCGTAGAAAAGCTAAGAAGTATAAACGGACTGAACCAAATGGATATAGACCCGGCAATGTTAATGGACTATGAGATAGATCAGCGATTAAAAAAATAGGCACAATGAACGTCTGCGGTTTTAATAGTAAAGAAGAAGAACTTATAGAAACAATGAAAGAGAGGAAAATTGGGCTGATGGATAGCGGAAACCAGAATAAAGAGGGAAGGATGCAAGGAAATCCACCACAGTTACACGTTTATATACTCTGGAGTGGAACAGCAAGAAAGGGCAAGACACGGTGTGGGGATAGTAATTGAACCACGGCTAGCAAGAGGAACACTAGAAATAAAATATATATCAGAAACAATCATAACAGTGAGAATAAAAGAACAAACAATCACACATATGTACAAATATACGCACCATGTAATACAAACAATAATAAGCAAGAATGCGAGGACTTCTACGAAGACATCCATGACGTGCTAAATAAAATAGATAAGCAAGACAACATCATAGTTATGGGAGACTTCAATGCAAGACTAGGACAAAATAGAGCGGGCATAGAAAAACATCTGGGAGAATTTGGAGACCAACATAATGAAAGAAATGATACCGGAAGTAGACTGATAGAGCTATGCAGCCAACACGACCTCTATATAACAAATACATTCTACAAACACAAAGACTCACAACTAAACACCTGGTATACATGGACCGATTTAGATACTAAAAGCCAAATTGTTTTTATATTAACAAGAAATAACAGAAAGAGAAATATATTAGAAGCAAGGGCAGTGCCCAATTTAGGTATAAACACAGACCACAAAGCAGTCTTTGCCACAATAAGAACCATCAGTAGAAGGAAGCAAAGAACAGGAAAATACAAGCCATGCGAATCAGTAAACTTAAAAAAAATTTCAAAGTCGAGGCGGTGAGGGAAAATTATGAAAAAGAGCTAAGTTACATCTTTGTAAAATTACCTATAGAAAGAAAGATAGTGGAAGAAGAATGGGAGATGTTCAAATCAAGCATTTTAAATACTGCAAAGATAACATGTAGAACTACGAAAAAACGCAAAACACGGATAAAGAAAATAACAAGTTGGTGGAACGCAGAAGTAAAGAAAGCTGTAAAAGACAAAAAGGAAAAAATATAAAAAGTGGTCGAAGAGCAAACAGGAATGCGATTACATAGAATATAGAATAGCGAGAAGACATGTGAATAGAATAGTAAAGGGAGAAAAACAAAACGACTGAGAGGAGTATGGAGAAACTCTAAATAAAAACTACAAGGAGGCAACTAGAAACTTCTATAAAAAGATAAGTGCAATTAGAACAAGATGAGAACCCTTTGACCCAACTGAAATAATTAACAGTAAAAATGGAGAACCAATAAGTGAACAAAAATAAACCTTAATAAGATGGAAACAGTACTTCGAACAACTTCTCAACATCCCATCAGTTGTCACAGGAATTCAAGAAACCGACAAAGGTGTCACCGAAGAACTAGAACCAGACATACAGAAAGAAGAAGTTATAGAAGCCATCAGATTAGCCCCATTGAACAAATCACCAGGACAAGATGAAATACCAAATGAACTAATTAAAGCAACAAGAGAAGTCGGAACAGCATTACTACATAGACTATTCAGCCACGTTTGGGTAGAACAACAGATACCACGAGACTGGCGAAACGCCATAATTATCCCAATTTGGAAAAACAAAGGCAGCAAAAGAGACTGCACACAATGCAGAGGCATTTCACTGTTGAGTCATACTGGGAAAATATTTTGCAAAATTCTTGAGAAAAGATTACGTACTATTATAGAACCCCAGCTAAGTGAAACACAACTTGGATTTAGGAAAAACAAAGGATGCACAGATGCCATTTTTTGCTCTTAGACAACTTATAGAATAATTAATCGAATTCAATGAAACACTCTACTTAGCCTTTGTCGACCAAGAAAAGGCATTTGATAGAGTAGATGGAAACAAACTATGGGAAATCCTTAAACAATATGGAGTGAGTACACATATAACAAACCTATGTAGAAGCTTATACAACAACAGTGAATGCACAGTGAGAGCAACTGGTGAACACTCAGAACCCTTCACCATAAGATCCGGAGTACTACAAGGTTGTGTCCTGTCCCCTCTCTTGTTTATGACATACTAGCTGACCCGGCCCGGCTTCGCCCAGGCCCTGGCGGGGATCTATCTATCTATCTATCTATCTATCTATCTATCTATCTATCTATCTATCTATCTATCTATCTATCTATCTATCTATCTATCTATCTATCTATCTATCTATCTATCTATCTATCTATCTATCTATCCATCCATCCATCCATCCATCCATCCATCCATCCATCCATCCATCCATCCATCCATCCATCCATCCATCCATCCATCCATCCATCTATCTATCTATCTATCTATCTATCTATCTATCTATCTATCTATCTATCTATCTATCTATCTATCTATCTATCTATCTATCTATCTAGGATATGTGGGTGAGTGATTTTTGGTGGGTAATGGGACTGGTAGAGGATATGTGAGTGGGTGGGGAGATATGTGTAGGTGGGGGATGTGTGGGTTATTGAATGTATGTGTGCTTGGGGTGTGGGTGGATGGGATGTGTGGTGGGTGAGAGGTGTGTGTGGGTGGGGAGATGTGTAGGTGTAGGGATGTGGTGGATGGGTGGGGGAATGTATGTGTATGTGGGTTATGTGTGTGGTTGGGTGGGGGAGTTGGAGTGAATGGGGGATGTGTGGGTGGGTGGTGGATGTGTCTCATAACATAGTAATATGCATTGTTTATATTTACAAAATTCATGTGACAATGTTTTTTCCTATGCACTGTTGATGAAAGAAAGATGAGTGAATGGAAGGGCCGAATGTAAGACGGGCCTGCGTGCCCAATTTGTTACCCTTTGAAAATAAAGTCTGTTCTATCTATCTATCTATCTGTCTGTCTGTCTGTCTGTCTGTCTGTCTGTCTGTCTGTCTGTCTGTCTGTCTGTCTGTCTGTCTGTCTGTCTGTCTGTCTCTCTGTCTGTCTGTCTGTCTGTCTGTCCGTCCGTCCGTCCGTCCGTCCGTCCGTCCGTCTGTCTGTCTGTCTGTCTGTCTGTCTGTCTGTCTGTCTGTCTGTCTGTCTGTCTGTCTGTCTGTCTGCTTGTTTGTCTGTCTCTTATACACATCGTCTGTCTGTCTGACCCGGCCCGACTTCATATAAGTAGTCATATAAGCTACCGTTCCCGACTATCTGTCTGTCTGTCTATCTGTCTGTCTGACCGGGCCCGGCTGTCAAGGTCTCACATCCGAGGTTGCGACGCGTTGTCTGTACCAACGCCAGACAACATAACAACACGCAACCCTGAGTGATGTTAAACACGGCAGAGAGAACGCGGCGTTATCGACGACGCCCGGATAAGCAGCCACGCACAGCAATTGAGCGAAGCAGTACACCCCGTGAACCTTGCACCAGCTGACGTGAGCGTGTAGCGTGTAGAACGCCAGAACTGGCAGACGGGTTTAGGTTGTTGAATGGAGAGGTCGCATGGGTATGCAAGAAGTGTTTGAATCTGCCCTGAGAGCTAGCCTGTATGACAGTGGGAGACTGGTTCGAATGCTTGAAGAGTTTGACTTGTAAGTGAGATGTTTATTGCTTGCATGTATTATTATGTATTGTAGTGATATTGTTAATGCCGTAATGATTGCTATGGATTGTCATTGCGTGATGTTTGTGCGATAATAAATGCAGCGCGTAAATAAAGCGTGTGAATAATACTTTCGGATATTCACTTCGTGTGATTTGATAGTTTGATATTGCTTCACACTTGCCAGAAAACGAGCTACTTATCTTGCTCTACGCAAGACTCTGACAAGTGCGAACGTGGTGGCTTTCGTCCATGTTTTGAACCAAATGCGAACTTGTAAATTTTTTGGTCTGAGTTTGAAGCGAATGTGAACATGCCGATAGAAGTGCGCAAGTCATAGATTAAGGTAAAGTAACAACTAGATAGAGTTGATTTAATTAAATTATAAGTGTGAAGATATTATTTGAAGCCAACCGAGGCGTCTTCAGATCTATCGCTAAATTCAACCAATTTTGTACCTAAAATCCAAAATGGCGGCCGTGCCCTTGAATGTCATTGAGTAGGGTTAGTGTGAGCGTGAAAGTTGTTGATTGTGGTAACGACTAACAATAACACTTGACAGCATACAAACCTTTACAGACTTCAGTGACATTACACACACCATACAATTACAAACGTTCTAATTTTGTTTAGTTTAAAAAGTACAGGGTTTTTGTGTCAACTTTACCTGAGTCTGGTGAACTTCAAAAATTTTTTGTGCGTCAACCCGAAAGACGTTCCAGTGTGATTTCGAGCACCACTGAACAGCACATTACCCAATGATTACTTGAGTATAAATTTTTTTCATCTCTCTTTATAATTTCGTTAGTCTGGCTTTAGACATTAACTGTGCTATAAATATTTGTAACTTACTAACATCATAAGTAATTTTGTTTATATTTATTCCATCATACCTATTGTTCATCATGTCTTCTTTGAACGATTTCATTGAAATGGGTTTAAAAATGAATATGTCTGGTGAGGGATTGAGAACATGCAGTGAAAGTAAATATGCAGAATATCTTGTGAAACAAGAACAGATGATTGAGCGGAATGAAAGAGCTGCCGAAAGGACTCAGAAGCTGCTTTAAAGCTTCAACAAGCACAATCAGAAGCTGCTCTAAAGCTTCAACAAGCACAATCAGAAGCTGCTCTAAAACAGTCAGAAGCGGCAGTGAGGCAAGCTGAGATCTTAGCCCAAAGTAAGAGAGAAGAGCAAGAAACACAACTGAAAATTGAACAGCTAAAAGCTGAATGTTCTAAAGATAAAGTGAATAGAGAAACTGACAAAGATCAACCTCATAAAAAGTACCAAGGTCTGATCAGAAGTTACAACACAGGTGATTGCATAGCAGCATTCACTCAAAATTTTGAATTTGGATCATTACAAAATCCCAAAACCTGAATGGGGGATAGTATATGTAAGAAGTCTTTCTGGGGAACCTCTTAAAGTCATAGAGTCGATCCCAAATGACCTGAAAGAAGATTATCTTTACATTAAAGCAAAAATTATGTCACATTTTTTGCTAGATGAATCAGGTTATAGAGAACAGTTTAGAAAGTTGTCTCCTAAGCCAACACACACGTTCTCTGATTACATCTCAGAAATTCAAAATATCTTTTCTAAATGGCTGTCAGCAGCCAAAGTAAATGGAATTTATGACAAATTAGTTGATCTTATGTTGAGAGATAAGATTATCGCATCTCTCCCACCCCCCTTTTCGAAATTTTTGTTGGAATGTCAGTGTGAAAGTGTTCAACAGATTGAAAGTCGTGGCTCTGGTTATTTTTCAGCCAATAAGCATTGTTTCTCTAGTAGTCTGACCAGCACAGACTTTGTAGCAGCAGCTACATATGGCAAATATCAGGCAGGGTCAAATACCAAACAAAGACCTTATAAACAAGCTGCAGAGAAATTATATCAGTGCAAATATTGCGATTATAAACACAATGAGAATGATACGTGCGACCAACACCCTGGGTACACTACGTACTTGCAGAATTACATTTCTAAGCAAGATAAAGAAAGGAAGAACTACAGAAAAGTTACCAAATGTTACCTTTGTAAAGCTTATGGTCACTGGCGTAAAGATTGTAAAGGCAAGTCAATGACCAAAAAGGCTAATGCAGCCATGTTTGACAGTTCTTCATCAGAAGATGAAAGTGTACAAGATCACCCAGTAAACTCAGCACACTCCATTGAGGTGTTCCATCAGGAAAAATGTATCATTTGTGATCAATTTCATGAGGATGGCGTGTTAACATGCGGCCATTCTATACCTGTTACTAGTGAGGAGGCCAATTCTGTAGTAAACTCCAAAGGTAAACTAAACATTCACCAGGGGTATGTTAATGGTAGAGCTGCCACAGTTTTACGTGATAGCGGCAGTACTCTCATTGGTGTAAAGAGAGATTACATTTTACCAGAACACTATATAGTGGTAAATATGTCACATGCAGGACGTTCTCAGGGAACATAGAGAAATATCCACTTGCATGGGCATACATAACTACACCATTCCTTACAGGAAAGGTTAAATGCGCAGCATTAACCAATCCTTGCTGCGATGTTATCATTGGAAACCTTCCTGAAGTGAATGACATGCCACATGACAGTATTACATCAACTGTCAGTTGTAATAGTGATACTACCATTTCACGTTTATCACCAATCACCATTCATGATGTATTACCACCTGTACATGAATGTACAAATACCAACCTGGCTACGCCAGAACATACATGTAATTGTGTGAATGTAACATCAATGTGTGATGAGAATGATCGTTGTAATGTAGTAAATGCAGTAACTAGATCCACTGCACAGATGCAAGATCGAATCGATCAGACAGAGGCTCTACAACGAGTAAGTCCAGTTGTAACATCTCCTGAGACAACTAGGGAGACGTTTATAACATCTCAAAAAGTCCGAACGATTTCTGCAAAAGTATTTTAAACTTGTAGGCCAAAAGCCAAGAGTAGCAAAGAATGTTCAATGGTACTTTGCTCTGAAGAACGGAATTCTAACACGGTACTACACCAAAGGTTCCAGCACTATAGAACAAACAGTGCTACCGTTAGAAAACCGCAAACAAGCATTGAATCTAGCTCATGACATACCCTTTGCAGGACACATGGCGTATGCTAAAACTAGAGCAAGGTTACTTACTCAATTTTATTGGCCAAAGTTTTGCAACGATACCAAACAATATTGCAGATCGTGTGACATCTGTCAAAAGCTTGTCAAAAAGGGTAAACACCCACAAGCTGAATTGCAAGTTACTGATTTGGCTAGTAGACCGTTTGAAAAGATCTCGGTCGATATAGTTGGTCCTCTGAACCATGTAACATCTAAAGGTAATAGGTACATTGTAACACTCATTGATTTATGTACTCGTTGGCCAGAAGCGATTCCAATGAAGAACATAACTTCCAAAGACATCATGGAAGTGTTCTTTCATATTTTTGCGAGGGTAGGATTCCCTGATACCATCCTTTCAGATCGGGGTAGCCAGTTTATTTCCTCAGCTACACAAGCCTTTACCAAAATGTTGGGTGTTAAACAATGCTTCAACAGTCCATACCACCCACATTCGACCGGTATAGTGGAAAAGATTAATGGCGATATGAAACATATGCTCTCTAAGGTAACCCAAGAACATCCTGAAGATTGGGATACTTATCTGCCTGCCATTTTGTTTGCATATAGGGAAGTGCCCCATTCCAGCACTGGGTTTCACCATTCGAAATGTTATATGGTGCACAACCACGCGGCCCATTATCTCTGTATGAATCTATGTTGACTGAAAGTACAACTGTGTCTATACCCATTTCACCATATGAACATGTAACATCATTGCGTGATAGAATTATGAAATCATGTATATTAGCCAAAGAAGCTCTCCAAAAATCAGGAGCTATTTACCGACAATATGCTAACAGAGGAAATAGAACTATTACACTGACGCCAGGACAGGACGTTCTTCTTCTTTTGCCAAGTGATATACATCTCCTAACTGACTCATGGCAAGGACCGTTCAAAGTACTACGACAAATTTCGACGGTAGATTACGAGATTGCAGTTAGGGACAAACATAAAATTTTCCATATTAACATGCTCAAACCATATCACCACAGGCAAGACGAACAAGTAGAGACTGCAGCAAGCACCTCCATAGTGGACCAGACGGACGACAACGACACGGACGAGATACCGACACCAGTTCTTGACACGACGACCAACTTACAGGACATTAAGGTAAATCCTAAACTGACGCAAACACAGACTGACAGTTGCAGACAACTGATACAAGAATACAGGACGATCTTTTCTGACAGCCCAGGACAGACAGATTTAGTGCAACCCCAAATCATCTTGACATCTGACGGTCCTATTAAGTGTAGACCATATTCCATCCCTATACACTATAAAGAAAAACTTCATCAAGAAATCATTGATTTAGAAGCAAATCATATCATTCGAAGTTCACAATCTCATTTCTGTTCACCAATAGTTTTAGTACGCAAAAAGGACAACACTATTAGACTTTGTGTGGACTATCGTAAACTCAACAGCATTACACAGTTGGATTTAGAACCGATGAGCAACTGTGAAGACATTTTGACTGAACTATCTGACTCACGTTATTTTACTAAACTTGTCATGACAAAAGGCTACTGGCAGATAGCTGTACATCCTGATAGTATACATCTGACTGCATTTGCCATACCGTGGGATTTATACGAATGGTGTAAACTACCTTTCGGATTAGTCAATGCACCAGCTACCTTCGTCAGAATGACAAGAATTCTTTTGACAGACATTGCTAACATCATTTGGTACATGGACGACATCTTCATACACACAAAGGACATGACAGAGCACATAACAGCACTACAGCAAACATTTGACAGGATTAGACATCATGGACTGACTGTAAAACCTTCCAAAGTTGATATAGCCTTTCAGGAAATTTCATTTTTGGGCTATAAGATCTCAAATGGCTTTATATCAACTGACGATAACATCATGTCCAGAATTTTGAAATTGTCGCTTCCGACAACTAAGAAACAGTTGCGAAGTGTGCTAGGTCTTTTAAACTATTATAGACAGTTTATTCCTCATTTTGCTGAATTGACCTAATGTTTCACTGATCTACTAACAAATAAAGACCCCAATGTGATTGTAAACAGTGAATGTTTAAGGCCAGCATTTAATAAGATTCTGTCATATTTTTCTAAATCACCTATTCTGAAATTGCCAAATTTGAATATTACTTTTAGACTAAGATGTGATGCGAGCTCCGTAGCCATTGGAGGTGTGCTTCTCCAAGAACACGACCAAATCTTGTACCCAGTATACTACGTCTCTCGAAAACTGAACACCAGCGAACGAAATTACAGTACACCGGAACTCGAGGCTCTTGCCATGGTATTTTAGGTACGTAAACTTTCTAGATTTTTGTTAGGCAAACATTTCCTTATTGAGACAGATAATAGCCCGCTGACAATTGTTACCAGAGGAACGCCTAGTAACAGCAAGGTAGCAAGATGGTCCCTTCTTCTGCAGGACTATAGCTATGAGATTAACCATATAAAGGGTTCACAAAACTGTCTTGCAGATCTCTTGTCGAGATGTCCATACGACGAACCTAATACCCAGTCAACACCAGAGCACAGTGCAGAGGGTGTATATAACTGCAACGTAGATAGTGCTCAGTACCACAGCCAATTGTGACAATGTGTCAGTAACGCTGTGTACACCATTGTACACAGATTGTATCTCCCAATGTATATAACTTATGTACATATTGCGATTCTTATTATTATCATGCGAATGAATGCGTGTATAATTGTGAGATATGGGAAAGAATGGAATCGGTATTATGTAAACTAATGTGTTGGATAACTGTGAGATATGAGAAAGAATGTAATTATTATTGTAAATACATAAATATTGTAAAAACCAGACACTACAGAGAAGTGTCACTGGACAACACTACAGGATCCAGGAACTTACCAAGCCACTACAACGTGAGGTAATCCTGAAAGTATCCAGACCGAGGTGTCCAAGACGTTTTAACAAGGTACGAAAGATGACTGCGACAGTACAATCCGAACAGAAGGCGGAAGAGACGATCCAACAGCTGATAGTAACAACTACTACTCCGTTTATATAAGATCCATCCAGAACGGACCAACGTTGTATGAATGACACCACAACACATGTAATAGTACAGCTGTAATACTTCCGATTTTTTGCATATTAGGTTACAAGTTATCAGACTACACTAAAAAGTCTTTAAATGTATGACAATTGTATTAAAATGTGATTTAAAATATTTCCATATACGGAATTGTATATGTCGATTTTTATAAGATGTAATCTCAGCATCGTAACTTGATTGCTTCTTTACAAACGTGACTTTTTGTGCACATTTGTCAAATAAGGATCAAATTATGACACTAAGAAATAAATTTTCAGTGGTAATTTATGTCTTGTAAACGACGATAAATTATTGTTCCTAACTTTTTTGTATAACAACCAGGGGACATTACTATAAACTGTTGGTGATATGTAAATATGTATTGTAACCATTAACATGTGTGCTTGATAAATAATATGTCAATGTAATGTCTTTTAGATATGGACAGTATATTGCCAAAACTGTTGACCTTCATTAGAAACTCTAAACAGAGGTCTGATGATGGAGCTATCTCAGAGGGAGATGCTCACGGCTTGACCTGATTATTTTAGTATTTTTGTTCTTGGTTGTGAGGTAGGGGCCAGTTTAGCCGATACCTACCGGACTAGCTGTGTCACAGCGAGGTAATGCCCATTAAATAGATTGTACTTGACTGTTGTACGTCATAGTGCAACATAATTGGTGTATACATATTGTTTACTATTCACCTGTATATATTTATTATAATTGTTAAAGTATAATGTTCGACTTTGACATGTTTAATAACACCTAGATATATATTGTACATGAAAGGAAATCCTTTCATGAAAAAGGGGTGTGGAGAGTGTCAAGGTCTCACATCCGAGGTTGCGTCGCGTTGTCTGTACCAACGCCAGACAACATAACAACACGCAACCCTGAGTGATGTTAAACACGGCAGAGAGAACGCGGCGTTATCGACGACGCCCGGATAAGCAGCCACGCACAGCAATTGAGCGAAGCAGTACACCCCGTGAACCTTGCACCAGCTGACGTGAGCGTGTAGCGTGTAGAACGCCAGAACTGGCAGACGGGTTTAGGTTGTTGAATGGAGAGGTCGCATGGGTATGCGAGAAGTGTTTGAATCTGCCTTGAGAGCTAGCCTGTATGACAGTGGGAGACTGGTTCGAATGCTTGAAGAGTTTGACTTGTAAGTGAGATGTTTATTGCTTGCATGTATTATTATGTATTGTAGTGATATTGTTAATGCCGTAATGATTGCTATGGATTGTCATTGCGCGATGTTTGTGCGATAATAAATGCAGCGCGTAAATAAAGCGTGTGAATAATACTTTCGGATATTCACTTCGTGTGATTTGATAGTTTGATATTGCTTCACACTTGCCAGAAAACGAGCTACTTATCTTGCTCCCTGGTGGGGAGCATCTAATTTAATTCATATAAGTAGTCATATAAATTCCCGTTCCCGTTCCCGTCTGTCTGTCTGTCTATCTGTCTGTCTCTCTGTCTGTCGACCCGGCTGTCTGTCTGTCTGTCTGACTCGGCCCGGCTTCACCCAGCTCCTGGTGGGGAGCATCTAATTTAATTCATATAAGTAGTCATATAAGCTCGCGTTACCGACTATCTGTCTGTCTGTCTATCTGTTTGTCTGACCCGGCCCGGCTTCACCCAGTCCCTGGTGGGGAGCATCTAATTTAATTCATATAAGTAGTCGTATAAGTTCCCGTTCCCGTCTGTCTGTCTGTCTGTCTGTCTGTCTGTCTGTCTGTCTGTCTGTCTGTCTGTCTGTCTGTCAGTCTGTCTGTCTGTCTGTCTGTCTGTCGACACGGCTGTCTGTCTGTCTGTCTATCTATCTGTCTATCTATCTGTCTTTCTGTCTGTCTGACCGTCCGTCTCTCACTCCGTCTATCCCACCCTCTCTATCTATCGGGTCAGATCTATCTATCTATGTATCTATTTATTTATATAGCTATCTATAGCCAGGGGAATTAACCTAAGATATATCAATGCTACTAAACGTTATGTCCCTTTATAGAATATTTCTTATCTTAAGTCATGTAAATTCTTCTTCTTCTTCTTCTTCTTCAGCATTCCGAGCCATTGAGGTTCTTTGCTGCAAATACAATCTGTCTCCATTCGTCTCTCTGGTGGACCTTCTCTTGCCAGTCGTTGATTCCAAGTGCTTGTAGGTCTGTATGTATATTATCTCTCCACCGCCTTCTTGGTCTACCTCGGGGTCTACGGTCATTTATTTCCTGAGTGTAAGCGAGTTTTGTTTCCCTATTATCTTCCATTCTTTCTATATGCCCCAGCCATTGTAGTCTATTAGCCTTCATGATACCAGTGATTAGCGGGGACTTAAACAAATCATAAATGTCTTTGTTACTTCTTCTTTTCCACTCTCCACTTTGTGTATCCCTAATGGGTCCAAAGATGCGTCTTAAAATTTTGTTCTCAAAGGTTTGTAACAAGGCTTCGTCTCCTTTCGTTGTACTTCCAGGTTTCAGAGCCATACAGCACAACTGGTCTGATCAGTGTTTTGTATATTGTGATTTTGGTGTTACGAGATAGCGCCTTTGATTTTAGTAGATGTTGTAGTGCATAGTATATCTTATTTCCAGAGTTGATTCTAGTTTGTATTTCTTCCCTTATGATGTTGGAGCAGTTGAAGATTGTACCCAGGTATTTGTATGTTTCCGTTCTTTTAATGGTCATATTATCTATTTGTATGTGGCCAGAGTTTTTAGCCATTCCGTCTCTTGAAATTACCATATATTCTGTCTTATCTTGGTTGATAACCAGCCCCATCTGTTGGGCTTTTTCCTTTAAGTGAGTCAATATTTCTAATGTCTTTTGTTCACTTTGCCCTATAATATCTATATCATCTGCATAACCAAGCAGCTTGGATGTTCCTCCAATATCACATTCCTCCTTTACCTTCCTTACAACTTTCTCTAGAGCCAGATTGAAGAGTAGCGGCGATAGTGCATCACCCTGTTTCAAGCCAGATGTTATTTGGAAGGGGTCTGATTTCCTGCCTTTATATGTTACTATATTATAAGTATCTTCCATGCATAGTTTGGTCATGTTAATTAACTTCCTTGGTATTCCAAATTCCTGCATAACATTCCATAGACTATTCCTATGGACACTATCATAAGCCTTTTTAAAATCCACAAAAATGTTATGGAGATCTCTTTTATATTCCCAATGTTTCTCGGCTATTTGTCGTAAGATAAATATCTGATCTATTGTTGATCTGTTTTGTCTAAAACCCGCCTGGTAGTCACCTAATATGTCTTCTGAATATGGTTTTAGTCTATTTAGTAATACTGCGGATAGTATCTTATAGCTTGTGGACAGTAGTGATATTCCTCTATAATTTCCACATTGGAAAGTCATGTAAATACAAAATGAAATTTTAGTAAGTAAGTAACCGATTTTACACTAAGAAACTATTACAGTCGGTTGCACAGGAATGAAAGGAAGACGTGTAGAAAATTTCATCTCAATCGGATGTACCGTTATCGAACGCATCCAATACATAACCAACCACACACATAAGTCTCTTTTATATATATAGATATAGACAACATATGTAAAGAAACCAGCCAAACAGAGACCGCAAGAGCACTACAGGAAGAGAACACAGAAGAAGAACCATCTGCAAATCTAACCATTAGAGAACTCCTGTTTGCGGACGACCAAGCACTAATAGCAAAATCAGAAGCTGAATTACAAGACCACATGAATAGTCTAAACGAAATGTGTAGGGAACGTAACATGAAAATAAGTACAAGTAAAACAGAGGAATTGACTATAACTAAAGAAGAAAAAGCAGCAACGATTCACCTTAACGAACATCCCTTGAAACAAGTAAAAAGTTTCAAATACCTAGGAAGTATAATATCATCAAATGGCAACTCAGAAGACGAATAAAAAATAGATGCAATAAGGCAAACCAACTCATTGGACAAATGGCACCAATACTAAAGAACAAACATGTATCAATAACTACTAAGAAAGCACTTTACAACGAAATCTTCCTACCAACTCTATGTTACCAATGCCAAATATGGACAATGACAGAAAAAGAGAAAAGAAACAAATCACAACAACAGAAATGAGGTTCCTGAGAAGAATACTCAATATATCAAGAAGAGATAAGATCAGAAATGAAGAAATCAGGACTAAAGTGGGGGTTATAGCTGCACTAGATTTTATTAGAATGCAACAAGTCAAATGGTTTGGCCATGCAAGTAGGTTACCAGTCAACAGCATGCCACAACAAGCAATGATGTACCGACCAGAGGGAAGCAGAGGAAGAGGCCGACCACGCAAACGATGGACGCAGGGAATAACAGAGTCCATGGGAATATCGGTACATGAAGCCCATAAGCGGGCACTCTCCCGCTGTTTATACTTCACCTCGACACCGCAAGGTACAAGTGGAACATGATGAGATAAGATGAGATGAGATGAGATGAGATGAGACGTGATGAGATGTGATGAGATCAGTTGTTTTAATAGAAAAAATAATGTTGAACATAGAACATCATTGCTTTATAAAGTCTTCCGAGTCAATGAAATTATAGTTTTGCCATCATCCTCAACAATTGCCTGGATCTCCAAGTGTTATTTAATTACATTTGTTGTTGAATAGGTCTTCAGAAAGTAGTTTTTATTTTTTGTATTGCTTTTTCTTTAAAAATCAAATACAAAAGGACTAGACCGATGTAAGTTAATTAATTGGTAGTCTGACACGCAAGCAAGCTAGAAATTTGCAATTTTGCGCTGGTCTTATTTGTTTGAAGAACTGGTGAAGTGTAAGAGTATGAGAGACAGCTTAGTATTTTGTTTCAAACCAAATAACTTAAGTTATGCTGAAGACACCGTCTTGATAGCAACAAATCAGAAGAAACTATAGGTAATGATAGATTCAATGGTTGTAGAAAGTGATACATTGGCCTAAGCTTCAATAATAGAAAGACAGAAGTCATGGTGATACAATGATACAGATTGTGCCTAAAAGTGTAATTAAAGTAAATGACGTTATTCTGGGGCAAGTGCAGAAATTCAGATATCTAAACACATGGATAACATAAGATGGAAGATGCATCACTGAGATAAAGAGCAGAATAAGACAAGCAAAAAGTACACCTATTGTATTCTGTTACTAGTTGTTCAAGCATGGCTTAAGGAAAATTGCATAGAAATTGAAAATTGCACACACGAATTCAGGAGCTTACTAATAAAAGAACACATACATCAGCAGGCTGCCTATAAACAAAAGATGGAACAATCATATTAGAAAAAAATCTGATTTTACATGTATGGTCTGATTATGTGAAAATCCTTTATGATGATAACAGAGAACAACAGTATGATATTCGAAATAATAATGAAGGACCATCAATTTTGAAGATGGAGGTTCAGAATGTTTTTACCCATATGAAAACTGGCAAGACACCCAGTTCAGACAACATCACAACAGAAATGAGTAATGCTTTAGAAGAATATAGTCTAGATCAAGTCAACATACTACTGAACACAATATATGATACTGGAGATATACCTCATGAATTATGTAATTCTGTATGTATTGCAATTCCAAAAAATCAGGAGCATTGGAGTGTGATCAACATAGAACAATTAGTATAATGAGAAACATCACGAAGATTTTGCTAAAAATTATCAAGCAAAGAGTTAGGAAGAAAATACAACCTGAAATAGGAGAAGAACAATGTGGGTTTATAAAAGGCAAGGATGCAGTAAATGCTGTGTATATGCTGATAACAGTAATTGAACGTTATATGGAAGTAAATAAAGATATGCATCTTTGCTTTATTGACCACACAAAGGCTTTCGATATAGTTAGACATGTCAACATGGTAGAGAGGCTTGCATTCTGCTAATTTATGGGAAAGATCTTAGACTTGTAAAAAACATATTTTGGAAACAACAAGCTGCTATCAGAATTGATAATGAAGTAGGTAAATATCAGCCTATTAAGATCGAGGGTAAGAGTACAGGGGGAAGACAGAGAAGTAAACGCCTGGATGGCTTGACCACGTGGCATTGTCGAGACAGAAACACGGAGCTGATCCACGACTCTGGGGATCGAGTGAAATGTCGAATCATGACCGCCCTCGCTTGTCGGCATGGTACATGATGGATGGATGGATGGAGTTGTTCTATACATTGACCGGGAGCCGTAGTGGCATAGTGGCTAGACACTCGCCTGCCGGCCTGGAGGTCTTACTTTCGAATCCACATCGGGACGGATTGTGAAAATTAAAGTGGGCTCCCAGGCGAGCCAGTCACACAAGGGTACCAGGAAATCTCCCGGAAAGTAAAGGCTCCCGGCAGGATACTGACCACATTACATCTATTGGCCTATAACACATCTATTGGTCTATAACACATCTATTGGTCTATAACAAGCCGATGGATATATAACACATTGATTGGTCTATAACACATTGATTGGCCTATAACACACCGATTGGTCTATTACACATCTATTGGTCTATAACACATCTATTGGCCTATTACACGCCGATGGATATATAACACATTGATTGGTCTATAACACATCTATTGGCCTATAACACACCAATTGGTCTATGATACATTGATTGGTCTATAACACACCAAAAGGTCTATAACACATATATTGGTCTATAACACGCCGATGGATATATAACACATTAATTGGTCTATAACACATTGATTGGCTTATAACACACCGATTGGTCTATAACACATCTGTTGGTCTATAACACATCTATTGGTCTATAACACATTGATTGGTCTATAACACATCTATTGGCCTATAACACACCAATTGGTCTATAACACATTGATTGGCGTATAACACATCTATTGATCTATAACACATTGACTGGTCTATAACACATTGATTAGTCTATAACACTTCTAGTGGACTATAACACATCGATTGGCCTATAATACATCTATTGGTCTATAACACATCGACTGGCCGATAACACATCTATTGTTCTATAACACATTGACTGGTCTATAACACATTGATTGGTCTATAACACATCTAGTGGTCTATAACACATCTAGTGGTCTATAACACATTGATTGGCCTATAACACATCGGTCTAGCACGACATGTCTAATGTGTCTTAAACCGTGAGACAAATGCCCTTGACATTAACTTGTATAGAGTGATGTCACATGTACGACGTGACACCAGGCAACCACATTAATCCGCTTACTTAACAGTTGTGTCTGCCTGGTTCTTCTGTCAATCAATCAATCATGTGCAATGCCGGAAAGCGTGGGCGGTCATGACTCGCCATTTCACTCGATCGTGGATTAGCTCAGTGTTTCTGTCTCGTCCATACCATGTGGCCAAGCCATCCAGGTATTTTCCTCTCGGTCTGCCTCTTGGTCTTTTTCCTTCGATCTTGCCAGTTGTCACCAAGTTCTCCAATCCATTTCTTCTCATAACATGTCCAAAATTTTTTGACTGTCTACGTCTAATTTCTCTAATCAGTTTACGATGTTCATTTGTCTCCTGTAGTACTTGATCATTAGTTTTTCTGTCTGTCCATGGTATTCTTTGCATTTTCCTCAGAAACCACATTTCTGCAGCCATCAGATGTTTTTAAGCTTGACTGCCCATTGTCCAAGTTTCACATCCATACAAAAGAACAGGCTCTATGTATCCCCTCAACAATCTTTTTCTCGTTTCAATTGACATCTTTTTATTGGTCAGAATGGTATTCATCTTGCTAAAGGCTACTTTCGCAATGGCGATTCTTGTTCTAATCTCTTCAAGGCATCTCCCATCAGATGTTATGACTGTTCCAAGATAATTGTACCGGTTCTTCTGTATGGAAGCGAATTATAGTCAGTGAGTAATGAAACGGCAGTAGAGATGTGGTTTTTGAGAAGAATGTTAAGAATACCCCGGAAAAAGAAGGAAACAAGTGACAAAATATTGATCCCTGCTTCTGTTATAAATTGACTCATCAAAGCCAATAACAACGTACGCATGGCATGAATGAAATACACAAAGAGAAGAGTTTGAATAGAAACGTTAGCTGGTCTTGGGAAATATACTGGACAAAAGAGCCAAGGAAAGCAGAGAAGGCATGCTTATGTGGCAAGCTTAACCAGGCCGGCAACAGATAAGACAATAAACAAAATAATATTCAGAGAGAAGTGGACAGCCAGGATTGCATGTTTATCTCGCAGACAAGACACTGGAATAAGAAGAAGAAGAGGAAGAAGAAGAAGAAGGAGAAGAAGAAACAGAAGAAGAAGAAAATGAAGAAGAAGAAGAAGAAGAAGAAGAAGAAGAAGAAGAAGAAGAAGAAGAAGAAGAAGAAGAAGAAGAAGAAGAAGAAGAAGAAGAAGAAGAAGAAGAAGAAGAAAGAGGAGTAGGAGAAAAAGAAGAGGTTCAACACTTCAAGCAAGTTAATTCATGCCCAGTCTATTTCGAAACACATCAGCATTAACATCACAATGCACCCTGTCAATTGACATAGGCGTTCATGCCTACAGATCTCGATCTTTGATGTTCAGGATCAACTGTGTTCCTCCATGCCACCGTCTCAGTCCATCCAGCATCATTTCTCTCGGTCTGTCTCTGCCTCTGCCGCTTTTGCCTCTGATCCTTCTTTCAGTTCGAAGCCCTTATATATACGAGGATATATATATATATATATATATATATATATATATATATATATATATATATATATATATATATATATATATATATATATATATATATATATATCTATATATATATTGCGGCCGACTCACAGTTGCAGATTTTGAAGCTGTGCATTAAATAACACGATATCTGTACACATTCGATCCGTGCCGTCCAAAGCCTCGGTGGGGGGGGGGGGGGAGTAAGTTATGTAGAGCCAGCCGCTGGGATCGTTGCTGTCATATAATGATCGCACTAATGAGGGAGTCGAAGCAGTTGGGAATAATACGTGCGGCCAATTTAAATTACATACTGCAGATAAACTGTCTCGACACATACTCAGATCGCCTCCTCCTGGAATGGTGGGCGTGGATAAAAAGATGAGGTCCATGCGTATATGGCGGCCAGTCTTGAGTTGTGTAAAGACAGAATCGTCTTTCAGAGATCGCAGACGTCATTCCAGCACACACAATGACACAATGTAAAATAAAAATAAAACACAACACACACGCACACAACTCTGAGATCTTGCAGAGATGATTGCCATTCTCCTGTAGAGCCTAGCATGTCGTCCAGTGAGACCTTTCCACAGACATAAACTAGACTTCTTTTGTTTCAGTCCTCATGAGCACTATATGTAACCTATAGAGCCGTGGATGTTTACTGCTTCGAGACAGTATGGCCGACGCCTCATCCCATCGAAATCAACGCAAAGATGCCTGATTCCAATCTCCCTCAGCTAATTACGAATCTTAGACTCGGTATGACGGGGAATAATGAAACTGCGCGTCATACTATCCGCTTATCCACAGCGCCGGTTTAACTATTATATTTCTGAAGACCTAACAGATCGATCAATCAACCAGTTTTTCTTTTAATGGACAAAGAGGGAAGCTATACACGCAAATGTCCGCGGCTGTTAGCGTAAAGTAATTATAGTTTTCAATTCGATTTCATTGGTGAATTTCGCAATGGATGTAATAATAATTATAATAACCTCTGTAACTCACGTGGGAATATGGGTTGATGGGGCCAATGAGCAGGAAGCATACAGCCGCATATCCCAGATTTACTTTCTACGTGGTCTTGTCTCATCATGTTGCGGTGGTCTCCTTTCACAGAGTCCATGTCAATTCCTTAAGGCAGTGGTTCTCAACCTGTTTTGGCCCGTGCACCCCTTCACCATATTTTCAGAACGTCAGTCCCCCCTTTCGTAATTCCTCCCTATAAATTCCCCCCACCACTGCCCCTACACAGTATACAAAAATGTTTGCATATCCTTTACAGGACATCGCTGTCAATATCAGCATCTTTCAGCTGATTATTGATTTCTTGGCAAGATTACGCTCAGTAGTTTGCCATTGCTTTCTGAGCCGCTGGCTCACATACCCTTAAGTTACCGACGCGATTCGAACCACCGCTGATTCTCACCGTTGTCACGTTACTTACGAGAGTATACGAGATTACGGAGAAAAGTCGCTAACCTCTAGGCCAGGAAGCCGGCCTACACAGTATACATATATAAAAATTAAAGCTAAATTTAATAACACATACTAGAACAACTCCAGACATCTACATAAAACGTGATTTGCGGGTCTACTTACATTATAAAATGCATTTCAGAAGGGCGAGTAGTACAGACCTGTAAAGTATGGAGGGGGAAACAATATCAAGTAATCGTTTCTTGCATTAAAGCGATCTTGCGAATAATCTTAACCCCCCCCCCCCGGAAACCTTAGAATAGGGGGGGGGGGGGAATTCCCCACAGGTTGCGAACAACTGCCTTAAGGCGTTCTCCACTCTTTACCCAGTAGAAGCATTTTTCGCCTCAAGCCATGTTGCCCGTCTATCCCAAACATGTTCTTGTCTCGCTTGCAGGTAGCTTTGAATTGTTGCTATGGACGTCCATTTTTTTTCTTACCGTTTGCCATCTGCCCCTACAGAATGTTTAACAATTATTTAAAGGGCAAGAGAATCGGCATCGTTAGGCCTACATCCGGTTTTATCCTTTTTGACTCGGTCTCATTCCGCAGGGCGAAATGCCGAAATCGTCGCACAGCGCACGAACCCCTTCGTTCCAATGACGTACCCCAGGAGTCTCCGAGAAAATCGCACTCGTGAACCGAATATTTCAGTCCGAAATCGAACCCACAACTTTCAGAAAGCGAGGCAGGCGGCTTAATAATTCGCCACAGAGACTCCCGTTTACTTACAGAATGTTCTTGAACGTCCAACAGACATGCGGTATTCATGACCAAGCCATTCCATTCTACGCTATCTAAGCAAGTGGACAAGGTTAACAGTTAATTTATATCCGTTACAGGACGTCGCAGTCAACCCCAGCATTTTTTAAGCTGTGATTTTTTGGAAAGGTTTCGTTCGGTAGTTTGCCATTACTTTCTGAACGACCGGCACTCATACCATTGTATGAAATATAAACGCAAAGCGGTCTGCTTAACAATCACCCGCACATGTGTTTCGAACGCGGTATGAGGGATGACGAATTGCGCCGGTTATCCCTTCGTCACGGAGGGTTATGGGAAGGTATGGCAAATAAATACGCACTTCTAGCCGCGGATGACACTGCAGATTTGGTTTATTTATTGTACGAACAAGCTGCAGGCGCTGGAAACTAGTGACTTCATCCATCAGGATGATTCATTAACGTCCTAACCGTTACGTTTTCGACCGTAATTATGTTTTATTAAGACTAACGTCCTAACCGATACGTTGCTCGACCGTGATTATGTCACTGTAAGACTAACGTCCTTACCGCTACAATGTAAAAGTGATACTGTTATTGTAAGACTATCGTCCTAACTGTTAAAATGGTGACCGTGATTATGTCACTGTAAGACTAACGTCCTTACCGTTACAATAGTGAACGTGGTTATGTTATTGTAAGACTATCGTCCTAACTTTTACAATGGTGGCCCGTAATTATGTTATAGTAAGACTAACGTCCTAACCATTAGTATTACAATAGTGACCGCGATGATGTTATTGTAAGATTATCGTCCTAATCTTTACAATGATGACAATGTTTATGGCATTGTACGACTAACGTCCTAACCGTTGCAATGCTTACCGTTATTATGTTATTGTAAGATTATCGTCCTAAGCGTTATAATGATAACCGTGATTATGTTATTTTACGACTAACGTCATAACCGTTACAATGGTTACCGTCAATATGGTAGTGTAAGATTAACCTCCTTCCCAACCGTTACAATGGTGACCGTGATTATGATATCGTAATATTAACGTTCTAACCATTACAATCCATCCATCATGTGCCATGCCGATAAGCGTGGGCGGTCATGATTCGCCATGCCACTCGATCACCAGAGACTTGGATCAGCTCAGTGTTCCTGTCTCGGCCATGTCACAAGGCCCAGCTATCCAGGTGTTTACTTCTCGGTCTTCCTCTTGTTCTATTCCCCTCGATCTTGCCAGTTGTCACCAAGTTCTCCAAGTAATTACTTCTCATAATATGCCCAAAAATTTTGACTGTCTTCGTCCAGAGGTTCCCAAATCACAGGCCGCGGGCCACTTGTGGCCCGCCAGATGTCAGAAAGTGGCACGCGAGGCCTCGTTATTTAATATAACTCTTTAGATGCGAGGATCAAGGAAAAAAACTATTCAAAAATTTATGCGATGACATTTCTTCTTTTAAAAAGAGACTACGACTGTTTATCTGACAGCTGACTGAAGGGACTTTAGAGGCGTTTCCAACTCTGAAGACGCTTGTGGTGGAAAAGAAATGTGACTTGTTAGTGTACAAAGTAAAAGTTGAAAGTCTTCTGGGTATCTTTCAGTCGAGATTTCAAGAGTTCACAATAGATGAGGATAATGTTGCCCTCTTCATAAATCCGTTCGCATCTCCCGAAGCCAAGCTCTGTCAATTACAGCAAAACCTTCAACACGGAGTAATTGATTTGAAATGCAATTCTGCACTGAGATGTAAATTTCTGGAGCTGCCTGCTTCACCTTCAGCTGATCATATGATTTCATACTGGCGACTATTGCCTGTCGAACAATTTGAACACTTGCGTTCATTCGCCCAGAGATACATTTGTCGTTTTGGCTCAACTTACAGATGCGAGCAGTCACTTTCCGCAATGATATATATATATATATATATATATATATATATATATATATATATATATATATATATATATATATATATATATATATATATATATATATATATATATAAACAAGGAACGTTCCAGACTCACCAACAGTAACCTAGCTGCGATTATGACTTTGGGCACGACAGATTTGTGCCCAGACATTGATAAGCTGGCATCTAAACTTAAGTAACTGGTTATGAAGAACAGTTACAATTGTAAATTGCTTAATTAATAGTGATTTTCGAAACTGATTTAAAATGTATTGTTAAATGAACTTTTGATTTTAACCCCCCCCCCCCCCCCCCCCCCAATCCCCTCCTCCCCCCCCCCCCACAAAAAAAAAAAATAAATAAATGACCGCAGTGTAGTACTAACACTGACTGCCTTTAAAGTTTTAGCATTGAATTTTATTGACGAAAGTTAAGAAAGGTAAAACTGATAACTGCACGCCTTTTATATTTTTATAACGTTGTGGCCCGCTTAACTACTGAATATAGTAGATATGGCCCTCTGCTTGAAAAGCTTGGGAACCACTGGTCTACGTCTAATGACTCTAATCAGTTTACGATCTTAATTAGTTTCTTGAAGGACTTGTTCATTAGTTTTTCTGTCTGTCCATGGTATTCTTTGCATTTTCCTCAGAAACCACATTTCCACAGCCATCAGATGTTTTTCAGCTTGACTGTTCATTGTCCACGCTTCTTACCCATACAAAAGTACAGGTTCTATGTAGCACTTCAACACTCTTTTTCTCGTTTCAATTGATATTGTTTTAATTGGTCAGTATGTTTTTCATCTTGCAAAAGCCTATCTCAGCAATGTCAATTTTTGTTCTAATCTCTTCATGGCATCTCCCATCAGATATTATGACTGTTCCGAGATAACTGTACCGATTCACCTGCTTAAGAATATGCCCATTTACTCGTATATCACAAAGTGGTATTTCCTTCTTCCCAGTGACGACCATAATCTGTCTTCTTACATTTCAGTTCTAACCCTAGTTGCTCACTTCAACAACAGCATGTACTAAATGTCGCAAATCCTGTTCATTGTCTGCAATCCATTACAATGGTAACCGTAATTATGTTATTATGAACTGGAAACAAATAGGTATATTAAGCTCCTGCGAGAAGAACGTACTAAACATCAACACGTTGCACATACCTTACAAGGAAATCCATCTCGTATCCCGAAATACAGGTCTTCTTCTTCTTCTTCAGCTTTCCGGTGAAAATCCGAAATCAGAAGCACTCAATAAATATATAAAATGAACAATAAAATAAAATAAAATAAAATAAAAAAATGAATAATATAATAACAATAAAATAAAATAAAATAAAATAACACACAAACGCGTACAATACGACACACAGAACGACGTTTCGATTCTCAGAATCTTTGTCAAGTACAAGACAACACGGATAGATATGACAACGAAATATAAAAATGCACAACAGTAAAAACCACAACCACTATGTATCCATGTGGCAGCAGAAAAGGCTGATTATGTTATTGTAGGACATCGTCCTAACCTTTACAACGATAAACCGTGTTTATGGCATTGTAAGACTATCATCCTAACCGTTACAATTTTACAGTGATTATGTTTTTGTAAGACTATCGTCCTAACTGTTAGAACACACCCGTAATGAAACCATTGGTCCACATTAAAGGCATAGTTTCTTCTTCTTCTTCTTCTTCTTCTTCTTCTTCTTCTTCTTCTTCTTCTTCTTCTTCTTCTTCTTCTTCTTCTTCTTCTTCTTCTTCTTCTTCTTCGTTCATCTGAAGAGTGTTTTCGGACGTCATTGAGCTGCGTTCTTGCGCCGTTAGGCCGACACATCTGACTTCTTCGGACGCTTGTTGACCGGGTTAGCTTCCCGGGTATAGTTTCTTTGTAAATGCGATACTTTCACGAATCACTATTGGTAATCTGTGTGTTGGTACGTGGTGGTATTTTCACTTAGTTCTGAGACAATGGGCTCAAGTTTGCTTTTGCCAGTCACGAAACAATGTGTTTTAGTTTACTTTACCAATCATGAAACAATGTTTTAGTATACGATTCATGAAACAATGTTTTAGTTTAATTTTACCAGTCATAAAACAATGAGGTTTAGTTTACCTTCATCACTCATGACCCCACATTTAACCCCAAAATTGGCTTGCAAATAGCAGTTTTGAACGTGTGTTTGAAGAATTAAACAACTTATATTACTTTATTATTTAAAAATTCGGCCCCTCCTTTACAGAACATTGCAAGAATACCCAGTGCCTATTCACTGATTAAAATTTACTGGTTAATGATGAGTTAAGTGGTCTGCCATTGCCTTCTGAAATAGACGTCAACATTAAAGTTTACATTTCCTGGTTTGTGGAAAGAACCGCCATGCCACTGTCAGAAGAGAACGTCTAAGCGTGTTAAACCTTCAGCAACGTCGACCTCTTTAGCTTATTATACTGCGGTATTAATTTAACAATAAAGAATCAGAGGGGTGACATTAAAGGTGATTACACACAACACACAGAACTACTCCTAGAGACATATAGCACATACATACGGAAGAGATATGACGCATAAAAATACAACGAAAGCCTGAGTCTCACTTCAGACAGAGAACCCAAACATCCTCTCTCTCTCTCTCTCTCTCTCTCTCTCTCTCTATATATATATATATATATATATATATATATATATATATATATATATATATATATATATATAGAGAGAGAGAGAGAGAATTATATATATATCACACACAGATACACCTAACGCAAACATGTCATACAACTACATCCACATAGACACCATATAGACACGGAAAACATGTACAGTGACCTAAAAACACATGCCACAAACGCACACAGATACGCCTCATAAACACACTACACAAGCACACACACACACAACACACTCTCACTGCTTGCACATTAATTACATAACAAAAAACGGAAGTGCTTAAAAACAGAATGCACAATTTCCACAATTTAAAGCTGAGAACGCAAGCTTGCAAAATTTTAGCTAATGATTACAACCAAGCAGTAAAATAGGAAATATACTTTAACTATAACAGAAAAATAAAGCAAAGAAGTAACCGCTGTGATCCTTGCCTAGATGGCTATAATAAACAGGTGTCACAACACGACACCAGGTAAGAACTTAGAACAATAATTATACCTACACTTAATATGCTCTGTTGTATTAACTATTACGCAATGCAGAAACCCGGTACTTTTCACAGGTAGTCCTGTCAAACACGTCACCGTTTCACATAACAGACGGTGTTGACATTTATTTGTTGGTGAAAAAATTATTACTTCCGGATAATTGTTGTGACAAGATTATTCACGGTTGCTGCTGATGGAGCTATTGAAACAATATTCATAGTTACAATATTGTTCACATTTGCAACTGATGAGAAATGTTCATAGTTACAATATTGTTCACATTTGCAACTGATGAGAAATGTTCATAGTTACAATATTGTTCCATTTGCAACTGATGAGAAATGTTCATAGTCACAAGTGATGAGAATTGACTATAATAAAACTGAAGAAATATTCATTGTTACAAATGATGAGAATTTTTCATAGTTGCAACCTATGAGAGTTGTTTATACTCGTAGTTACAACTGATGATAATTGTTTATAGTTAAAACTGGTGCAATTCTTATTTACAAGTGATAATAAATGTCCATATCCTGATAAAGCATCCATAGCAACAAATAATGAAATATTCATCGATATCATGATCATCATCAAGTGCCCTGCCAGCTGGAGTAGGCGTTTATGACTTCACAGATCTCGGTCTTTTGTGTTCTGGACCAACTCTGCTGATGATATACCTCCACGTCACCGTCTCAAACCATCCATCCATCATTTCTCTTGGTCTGCCTCTCCATCTCTTCCCCTCGATCTTTCAAGTTGTCACGATGTTCTCCAATGCCTCTTTTCTCATCACATGGCCGAGGAAAGCTTTTTGTCTATTTCATATTGTTGCATATAATGTTCCAGTATAACTAGCCTCTTTCAGACAGTCATTGTTAGTTTCTCTGGCAGTCCAAGGAATTTGTAACATTCGTCTCACGAACCACATATATGTTGCTCACAAGCTCTTCCTAATTTGTTCATTTACATTCCAAGATTAACTGCCATTCAGCAAAACAGTTTCTATATAGCATTTTAGTACTCTCTTTCTTACATTCAATGATAGTGACTTCATGCATAAGATACTTTTCATTTTATGAAATGCGGCTTTTGTTTGCCCTATTCTGTTCTTAATATCTGTTGTGCAACTTACGTCTGATATTATAAATGCCCCTAGATATTTAAAATTATCCACTTGGTTAAGAATTTTCCCTTACATTTCTGTGTCAGATTTTGGTGTAACTAATTTTTTTAAAACATTTTTTATATCACCATTGTTACTGTTTTCATGATATTCAAGGAGAGTCCTTTCTTTGCACTCTCTATTACTACGATGTCTAACAATTGTTTTAGATCTTTCGCATTATCCGCCACCAATACTGTGTCATCTCTCTCATTTTAACATTGCTGCAGACGGAGAAGAGATCATGTGACAAGACACACCGTTTTCTTACTCCTAGCTTTATTTGTTCATAATTTCCCTCTTTATTTCCCATTTTAAATGCTGCTAC
>JACEFZ010003815.1:260000-317500 GCA_014155875.1 Cepaea nemoralis
CGAGAATTGGAAGCGGTTCGAGTTGCGCCAGTGACTTATGACAGTATGGAGCCGGTCGCTCAGAAAGTCATGGCGTGCTGATGAGCGTAATCTAGCCTAGGAATCAACATACAGCTGAAAGATGCTGATGTTGACCGCAATATCTGAAACAGGATGGAAACTCGGAAAAAAAATCACATATGTTGATAAGGAATTTAAGAGGTAACATAAAAAAAATAAATTCAAATCACTACTTTCATGAGGTATTTGTGTCTTTACATATTAACAGCAAGCAAATCACCAATTTAATGAAGAATTTAAGAGGCAATATATTTATAGGATTCTTATAAAAACCATACTGGAGGGTAAGTTTGAAGGCAAGCGAGCAAGAGGTAGACAACGATACAAGCAGGATGATAACATCAAGAGATGGTTGAACGATAATCTGACAGGAAGTACAGTCACGGCGAGAGACAGACAGTGTTTAGAGATCCATTGTAGCCAACCTCCATTGTGGAGATCTCATTGATTGATTGATTGACATTTATAGCATGCAAATCATTAATGTAATGAGGATTTTAAGAGGTAATATATTTATATCATACAAATCAATGATGATGAAGAATTTAAGAGGCAATATATTTACAGCACTAATATAATGAGGAATTTAAGAGGTAACATATTTGTATCATGCAAATCAATAATGTTGGTGAGTAATCTAACACCCTTGTCTCTAGGCCCTGTGATCATGTGATCAAATCCCCTTGGAGACGGAGATTTAAAACAAACAAATTAATCCTCGAGTCTTAACATTTATAATTATGTTTGCGTGCCCAATTCTTAACCATTTGAAAATAAAGTTCGTTCGTTCGTTCTTTCGTTAACTTTTCCGTTACTGGCTGAGAATTGTCTATGTTGGCAGGTGAATTCAATAGCCACTACGCCATGAATGAACGTACGCACATGGTAACATTCTCCTTGTGTGATCTATTATAGGAGACTGAGACACTCGTAGAGGTATCGGAGTGTTCTGAACGAGCTACCCGTACAGATCAGACAAACCACGTGAAATGTTGGTACCTACCTTCAGTTAATCCCAAAAAACCAGACAAGCGTTTATGTACTGTGAAAACTCCATGTTGTCTGCACACCTGAAAACATACAAATTAATAACGTCAAATTTATGTGGTAACATTAAACATAGCGTCGAGGATAATTACTTTTTGTATCACCAAACATTAGTGGTTTAAGAATCACTACATCAAGATATCAAGGTGTTATTAAAATAATTGAAGTAGAGGCATTGCTGGTTGATCGAACGGTAAATGAAATCGCCATAAACTATTTGACATTAACTCAAGGGCAAATGTCATTGTACACGTCATGTAAAAAATCCTCATTACATTAGTGATTTGCATGATATAACCATTAAACGCTAAATAAATACACGTAAATTTAGTCCCGTGACAGATCCTGCCTTTGTGGTGTGAAATGTTATCTATGTACACACTTGTAATGACGTGAGTTGGTCCGTTCGCTTCCTCGCAGTCTTTCGTTTCAAAACAATTCCCAGGACTTCGGAAAACTATCCAGTAGCCATTGCATGAAACGGGTTCTATTCCAGAGTCTTAATAATCGGTAAAAAGTATCCGTCCACATCGAGGATTTGAATCAGACCACTGTCATGCTAAGTAATTTTACTAACCACTTAATTACCTCTGCTCCGTAAAGTGACTGGCCACAACAATTATAACGTAGAGCTTATGTCATAAGTTGACTAGTTTTCTTCTCATACACATTTGTAGTGTGCGATTTATAAAGGTAGGCTGAATCAGGAGTGGCTATGTTTGAGGTAAATATTCCGGAATTATGGGAATGACCATCGCGCTCATTTATTTTGGGTGCTCGTCCGCTGTGAACTCCACCGTAGTCCACAAATGTGCTACTGTTACTCATTCATTCATTCATTCATTCATTCAGTAGCATGTCCTTTGCAGAACCTCGCTCCCATAACAACCTTCCGGAAAACCTCTCGATCATAAGCAAGATGTCCCGCGTCTGATACACCCATCTGGAGATCATCCGCCACATCCTGCACCCATCTTCTCTTTGGCCTTCCTCTTCCTCTCTTCCCAGGCATATACCCTTCCATTATTGTTCTCTCCAAACTGTTGTGACGTTTCAAGTGACCAAAATACTTCAATTTTCTTTGTTTTATTGTCTTTAATAGCCAACCCTCCTCAATATTCAACTCTTGAAGTATGGATGCATTTGTTCTTTTCTTTACCCAAGATATTCTTAGAACTCGTCTATAACATTTATATTCAAAGGCATGTATTCGCTGTTCAGCTTGTTTAGTAAGTGTCCAGTCTCACAGGCGTATGTTGCAATGGGAAAGATGCATGCTCTTAAAAATCTAATTTTTGTAGTTCTGTCTGTCCCACTCCATAATTTATTCATCTGTTTTAGTCTTTGAAGAGCAATGGATAGTCGCCGTTTAATTTCTTTCATTGTGTCACCATTATTGGTAATCAATGACCCAAGATATTCACAATTTTCCACCACCTCCAATTTTCTCCCATTAATGTATATTTCTTTCTCCATAGTAGTTTTATCTGTATTCATTATCTTTGTTTTTGCTATGTTAAGATATAAGTTGTGATTTTCACTATTCAATTGTGTTGAGGCTATTAGGTTTTCTATGCCATTCTGTGTTGTGGATAGTAATACTGTATCATCAGCATATCGAATCTCTGGTATGTCATGACCGCCGATATTTAGGGCATCATATGGCTCCCTGTTTATACCATCTCTTACATTTCTCATTATATTTTCGGCGTACAGGTTAAACAAATAGGGTGATAGCAAGCAGCCCTGACGGACTCCTTGCTTAATGTCAAACCAATCTGATATCTCGCCATCTATTCTAACTGCTGCTTGTTGGTCTAGATATAGCATTTTTATGAGATGTACTACATGTGATGGAAAGTCCATATTCCTCATGATTTCCTAAAGTTTCTGATGCTGTACACAGTCAATTGCCTTTGAATAATCCACAAAACATGAGAATAGGTTTACATTAAATTCTCTGCACTTCTCTATTATTAAACGCATGTTGAATATGTGATCTCTTGTCTAAATCCAGCTTGAACCACGTTAATCTCTTCTTCCATTTTCTTACTAAGTCTTCTCATTATGTCATTTAGTAGAATTTTCTTGCATGACTGATCAGGGCAACAGTTCTATAGTTGGTGCATAATTTCAGGTTGCCCTTTTTTGGTATTGGAATGAAGATAGTTCTCTTCCAATCTTTTGGCCATATACCATATTTCCAAATCTTTGTACATAATGCAGGATATATGTGTATGCTTTCTTCTCCTCCTGCTATAATTAGTTCAGCTGGTATCTCATCACATGCAGGTGATTTACCATTCTTCAGGTTCCTTATAGCCCAAGCAATTTCATCTAATGAGGGTTCAGGTTCTGTCTCTGCTGTCATTGGCTCATGTATCTCATTCATATCCTCACTGTCACTCATATCATACATTCCACTGCAGTACTCCTGCCATCTTTCTAGAATTTGTCTAGATTCTGTTAAGGTAGTTCCCAACTTGTCACAGATAACATTCAATTGAGGTTGAACATTTCTTGTAAATAACTTCATTTCTTATGATATTGCTCTATTCTGGTACAGCAATCCTGTATATATTGATTTTTGTCCTTTCTTGTGTTCTTTCTTATTTCTCGAGTTAAAGATTTATACTTCATCCTGCTATCGGATTCATCTCCTTTCTGTTTCAGCTCCCTTCGTTGTTTTATTAATTCTAACGTGTCTGATGTAATCCATGGCTTAAGTTGCTTTTTCTTGGTCGGAATGAAATCTTTAGCTGCTGTCATCACCTCACCAGTAGATAGTATTAGAGGGCTACAACTCTAGCCCAAGAGAGACAACCGAGGTGCTCAGACTAGGAAAAGTCCAGACCCTTCTCGAAGGTCAAACAGTGAGTCCATGGGTCCGTGGACACTAATGTGGCCCGCCTGAAGCGGGGTCCACGGGGAACTCGAACAGGGTTACCGCCCGTCGAATAGCGACACGCGGAAAACCATCAGAGGACAAATGGACTGAGACCAGGCAACAAGTGTCTGCCTGAGAGGGACTCGTTAGCTCTTGTATAGAGATAGAACATAGGCTAGATAGTGTGCTAGTTTGTTATATGAAATGTTTGATGTTCTATAATCTGTGATATGATGATGATGTAAAGCGCGGGCTGTTTAACCCACTGCGCCAACTGTAGATTGCCACAATAAATCGGCTATATCATAGCAAACGTATTTATTGTTTGTATTAATTAACACCTGTGTGAACCCATTAAGTTACCTAGACAAAGTAAGACGCCAACAGGTTTTTGGGGGCTAGTACCGGTTTTGACATAATATGTTATGAAATAACTGTGAAATGTCATGTAAAATTATTTATTCATATCACATTGTTTGGTTACAATAGAAGAAAATTGTTAACCATAAATTGTTCAACATATTTAGTAGCTATCTAGCAATAGAATAAAAGTAATCAGATTAAGCAGAGTCCCTCAACAGTCTCAAAACAAAGTCCATACCTTACACCACAATATTAGTGGTCTGTTAACGATGTATAACTGTTTAACATAACTATGACATTTTTGTTTTTTTTCGTTGACCGTGACTAATGTTTCTTGCTCTACGAGCAGATTGTGCCGCAAAGAATACCGTGGGCAACACATGTGATTTTTTCAAGCCACTAAGTTGTGTGACAGAGAGGACCGCGTGCAACGCAGTGTAACTTTTCCCAGCAGAGACGAAAGAACGACAACATCGAGCGCTACTATTCAGAGCTAAGTTTCAGATCATACTCATTGTAAAGTCTAAGCTGTGCTTCCCATTTCATTATCATCAATATATTATTGTATTTCATATTTATTTATTCGGATATTCATGACCTTGCCACCATTATAACTTTGCATTTTGAGTTACACATTAATAAGCAAGGTAGGCAACCAAATTCTTCTACACACCAAAGTTTTGATAAGGGAAATAACTCTATAAACATTACTAATAAATAAAATCCAAAATGTCAAGCTTAGATAAATGCATTGAGCAGGGAATAAAATTAGGCTATAAAGAAGAGAAACTGTCAGAATGGGCACAGAAAACACATGCAGATAACATTGCCCGTGAGGAAAGAGCAATTGAACGAGAGGAAAAGAAACTGCGAGAGGAAAGAGAAGCAGAGGAAAGAAAATTGCAACAAGAAAGAGAGACCGAAGAAAGAAGATTGCAAAGAGAAGCAGAGGAAAGAAAATTGCAACAAGAAAGAGAGACCGAAGAAAAAAGATTGCAAAGAGAGGCAGAAGAAAGGAAAGTACGAGAAGAAAGAGAAGCAGCGGAAAAGAAATTGCAAATGGAGCTCGACGCAGCGGCCAAACAGGCCCAATTGAACGCTGATACACAGTTGAAATTGAAACAGATGGAAATAGAGTCCAACACAGAGATATCAATAAACAAATTAAGAAATAAAGAAGAGGAACAGAAATATAGTAAATATAAAGGTCTCGTTAAGGCTTTCTGTGCAGGAGATTCCATCTCCGCCTATTTAGAAAATTTCGAATGTCTCATGGCCTACCATAAAATCATTAAGGCAGATTGGGCTTTTATACTCATGAGAAATCTGGCTCTCGAGCCGCTTAAAGTAATAGAAACAGTACCACAAGAGATGCGAAAAGACTACGAATACCTCAAACAACGCATTCTCCAACATTTTTCGTTAGACACTGCAGGGTACCAACAACAATTTGCGAAATTAGCTCCCCAACCAACCCAAACATTCATAGATTATGTTAGTACAGTACAAGACATATGCACTAAATGGATAAACTCGGCGAAAACCAACAATAGCCACGATAAACTTAAAGAACTAATCATCATAGATAAAATTGTGAGCACCATCCCCACACCGTTTGCAAAATTTTTAAAACAGATGGATTGCAAGACCATCCAAGAAATTGAATCCAAAGGCAATGCATTCTACACAGCAAACAGGGATATATTTCAACTCAACATTAGCCACAATGACACAGCAGCTGCAGTAATAAATACTAAGTACTCCAAGCAAACACAAGGCAAATTTAAACCGCGATCCAACAGTGATAAAGTAGCAAAATGCCAGTATTGCAGTTTGACACACAACGCTTACGAAATGTGCGACAAGTCACCGAACTATCCCCACCACCTAAAAATGATGGTGGATAAACAGAAAGCAAAACGTAACGCGTACCAAAAGGCTGTAAAATGTTACTTTTGCAGAAGCTGGGGACATTATTCACGATATTGTGAAGGTCGTAAGTTACTGAAGCAAGCTAACGCTGCATTAGTAGCAACGTCTTCTGATGATGAGACGGATTCACTAATTGAAGGTTATAATCAGCATGACAATGAAAGCGAGCTTGGTAATGCTGTACATATAGTTAACACCATTGTAGATGAAACATGTAACGCTTGCACGAAATTCCAACTAGATCCATCATTACCATGTGGCCACACGATACCTATTGCAAATGAGACAGCCAACGCTGCTTTGTCAGCCACAGGGAAGCTAACATTTTTGACAGGCTTCGTGAACAGGAAAAAGTGCTCATTAATCCGCGATACCGGGGCAACACTCTGTGGGGTAAAGAAAACATTGGTCAACACCACAGACTACACAGACAGACATGTTAACTGTCGCACATTTTCAGGTACTATAGAAAGATACCCCCTTGCGATGGTCGAAATTCAAACACCATATATATCAGGGCAACTTTTGTGCGCTGTCCTTGAAGACCCAATCGCAGATATCATACTTGGGAATTTACCTAACATCCATCCATGTCCTGACAAAGAAATTAAAGACTGGGAAGAAAAACACGGTATCCACCACACAAATACCGATGTTAAAGAGAAACACCATGTTAATTTGTCTCAAACTGCCAAAATACCAAGGGAGACAAACACTGAGGTTATTCAAAAAGAATTCACCGAAGTGCACAATGCAGGGGCGGTCGAATCTTTTAACGAGACGACCAAATTAAAACCTCGAATTGAGGTCACTCCCATACTACAAAATACCAAACCTGTAAATGTGCTACAAAACACACACGACACAAACGCCATTACACGACAGACAACCCACAAAACCAACACGGACCAACTACAAGAATCACTAGAAACAGCAGCGCCGAACACCACTAACATCAATTTCGGAAACGAACAGAAAAATGATCCTACACTGACACCATATTTCAGATTAGTAGGAATAAAACCTAAGGTAACGAAAAACGCATCGTGGGTATTTAGGCTACAAAATAACATCCTTACTAGATATTACACTACAAAACAAACCACGACACAACAAATAGTGTTACCATTAGCACATCGAAACAACGTTCTAAAATTAGCCCATGACTCACCTTTTGGAGGTCATATGGGTTATGAAAAGACCAGAGCCAGAGTACTGACACAATTTTATTGGCCGAAGTTTTGCCATGATATAAAGACTTTCTGTAAATCTTGTGAAGTATGTCAAAAACTGGGTAAAAAGGGAAAGAACCCTACAGCAGAAGTGCAATCAACGACAACTGCCTCGAGGCCTTTTCAAATCGTGGCAGTTGATCTTGTGGGTCCTTTAAATCACATTTCGAACAAGGGCAATAGATATATTTTTACTCTTGTTGATTTATGTACAAGATGGCCCGAAATGTTACCACTAAGATCTATCTCCTCTAAGGATGTAACGGACATATTACTGAATATTTTCTCCCGTTTTGGCTTTCCGGAGAAAATAATTTCTGATAGGGGAACCCAGTTCATCTCAAATGCCACCCAATCAGTAACAAAGTTACTGGGCATCAAGCAGTGCTTCACAAGTCCATACAGACCAGCCGCAAATGGCATCTGCGAAAAATTAAATGGAGACTTGAAGCACATGCTTGCCAAAGTGACAGCTGAAAATCCAGCCGATTGGGACATACTTCTCCCAACGGTGCTGTTCGCATATAGAGAAGTCCCACAATCAAGTACAGGGTTCTCTCCCTTCGAATTGATGTATGGAGCGAACCCAAGAGGACCTCTCACCATCTATAAAGACATAATATCACAACCTGTAGATATCCACCTTCCCATTTCTACATATGATTTGGTCACTGACACCAGAGACAAAATCATACGTTCCTGTATAATGGCCAGAACATCACTACAGGAGAAAGGTTTTAAATACAGGCAATACGCCAATAAAGGTGCAAAGACTGTTGTGCTATATCCAGGTCAGGACATTTTGCTACTCTTACCTGACAAAAGAGATCTACTGTCAACGTCATGGCAGGGACCTTTTAAGGTCATTAGAAGGATTTCAGAAGTAGACTACGAAATCTCAAGTAAATGGAAAACTTAAAATATTCCATATAAATATGCTAAAACCGTATTTTCTGAGACAAGACAATGACACGAATGAAGGGACGCAACCAGATAACATGCAGGAAACGACAATTCCCCGACAGAATGACACGTCGACAAACGAAGCATCATTAACGACTCACGCTTACGACAACGAAAACGACGAAGAACTATGGACATTACCGACACTCTGTGATAGCGACAATGACGACAAAATTAACGACTTATTGACTATTGACCTTGACGACGACGACAACGACATTGAAAACAACTTACAAACAGTAGCATCTGTGATAAATCAGACAGACATAGACAACACGGAAGTCCCTGTACCAATCATGACTAACGACGGGAGCATTGACGACATCCATATCAGTGACACATTAACGCAGCGACAGCGACAAGACATTTGGAATATCCTGAACGACTACAAACAAATCTTTTCTAACAAACCTGGACGCACTGATAAAATAACCCATTCAATTGTACTGACGGATCTAAGACCAGTCAAGTGTAGACCATACTCGATTCCTCTCCATTACAGATCTAATTTAGATAAAGAAATTTTAGAATTAGAGAGGAATGGCATTATTCAAAAATCAATGTCACAATATTCATCACCGATTGTCCTGGTTAAGAAAAAGGACCAGACCATTCGCTTGTGCATTGACTATAGAATTTTAAATACGAGAACAACTACGGACGCAGAGCCAATGAGCAGTTGTGAAGATCTTATCTTAAACATGGCTCAATCGTCCTTATTTTCTAAGATAGATTTAGCTAAAGGATATTGGCAGGTCCCACTACACCCTTCTTGTAGACATATTACAGCGTTTGCAACACCTCTTGGATTATACGAGTGGCTATACCTTCCTTTCGGCCTGAAGAACGCACCGGCCACCTTTGTAAGGCTTACAAGATTATTATTACACGGAATTACACATGTAGTTGCCTATATAGATGACATATGCATCCATTCATCTGACATATCTTCTCATCTACTTACCTTAAAACAAGTCTTCGACCAAATTTCTCTTTTCGGACTTACTATCAAACCTTCCAAGGTTGAAATAGGTTATACAGAAATAGACTTCCTCGGTCACAGAATTTCTCAAGGTAAATTACTAACTGATGAGAAAATTGTTTCCAAGATTTTGAATCTAGAAGTACCTACTACAAAGAAGCAGGTTAGGAGTTTACTAGGTCTCATTAATTATTATTCCAAATTCATTCCACATTGGGCAGAACTCACCTCAGTTTTTTCTGATATGTTAACTAAAGATCATCCATCGAAAATTTGTAAAAGTACCAGCTTAGATGATGCAATGTGTAGATTGAAACATATTTTTTCAAATCCTCCAGTGTTACGATTACCCAACATAAAATTACCTTTTATCTTAACCACAGATGCAAGCGCCATAGCTATAGGAGGTTGCTTGATGCAGGAAGTCGACGGAATTAGACACCCTATTCTCTACGTGAGCAGGAAACTGAAGAAGGCTGAAACTCGGTATGCAACAGTTGAATTGGAGTGTCTAGCCCTATTGTTTTGTATACTGAGGCTCTCGAAGTTCCTTTTAGGGAGCCACTTCCTGGTTCTCACCGACAGTTCACCATTATTAGTCCTTAACCAAGGGTCGCCCAAGAACCACAGGTTACAAAGATGGCGTTTATTGCTGGAAGATTATGATTTTGAAATACGCCATATCAAGGGCACCGACAATATTCTGGCCGACATTTTATCACGCCAGTCAAATGCGCCAGTAGAATGACACTACTCATTCAACCACTAGCCATATTATATACTGTGATACTTTTATACCGTTTCATATAAGTGTACCTATACACCAGCTAAAGTACTCTTAGTAATTAGTTTATTATAACACCCATGAACACGGTACTTCAAAATCTATACCATCAAGTGCCGAAACTCTATTACTAGACCATCAAGAGACAGTAACGGTGTTTATTTCAACCAGTAAGATCAACCAGAACAAACCATGAACACTGTAATATTTCATACGAAACATGGAAAAGAACCCATAATTGACTGTTGCTACAAACATTGCAAACAGCTGAAATAGTACGACATCAACTACGACACGCAAGAGACAGCTATACGAACTTTAACAGTTATAGCAAAACACAGGAACAACAGGACGGCAACACGCACATCATCGTTGGAGTTAATTAATTAGTTAATTTAATTAAATATGTATTATATTTCCATTATTGATGTATATAAATTATGTTAACCTGTAACTTGTACATATTCTACTTTAATATTACAGGCGGTGCCATTCATAGGCTAAGAAAACCCGTCCTATACAATTGTCTCTATTTAAATTATAACCTAGTTTTCCTTCATCGTACAGAAAGTACGCCTTTTCTTAAAGGGCGAATAGCGCCTAGCCCAGTGTTTCCAAGGGCAATAACATTTACCTTAACTTAAATTATATATTTTAATCAAATACTATTGTGTGTGAAAGACGAATAAATGGATGTGTGAAAGTATTAAATAAGAGAACGATACACTTGGCGGACAAATTGTACGCAACACGTATTTATTTTAATTTGTCTGCGTTTTTGATGTAAAAGTACATAACTTGTCTAATTTGTGAATACATGTATAGAACTTAGTTTAGTATTCAGGTTAGTTAGTAAATAGTTAACATACTTAGGTTAGCATTTAGGATCTAACTAAGCATCACTACTTGGAATGCCGGATCATGTAGTGCACACAGTGCAAAGATTCATGATTGAGGTTATCCCAACTCGTGACGCTTGGAAATACACCATCCATTCAGCACATACACAAACCTAAAAACTCAACACTTTCAATTTAAAATACAGTCACTTTATTAGAGACATCAACTTATTAGTCAAACACACTAACAAGCCAACAGGGACACACGTAGTCTGAGGGGGATAAGAGAACATTGTAGCTACATATTTGGCATTGGATGACATACGAGAGTAAAAGTGTATTAAAATGCACTCACGAATCAAGATTTGAAAGTGTACTTAACTAGCCAGGACTTCGGTCCTGTTAACTCTCTTTAACCAGAGATTAATTGTCTGGGCACCAATAGGGTGCGTGAGAAGGGCGAGTTGTCAATACAACTATTAAAACGCCACGTAACTTCGGTCTGATAAGCATTGTTAAGGACATAGGAGACAGAGTGATCTCTTTAGCAAATCAGAGAAGTAGTGTATGGTAGAATACATGAGTTACTAATGCCATTGTGTAGTTTACCAGGTTACTGCCCACCAGACTACAAACCCCAACTTTAGATGAGTCGATGACAGAATTAGAATAAATCTAATTGACCAATAACAAGCCAGATCAGGAGGGGAGAGGGGAATCCTGTCATCACCTCACCAGTAGATAGTATTAGAGGGCTACAACTCTAGCCCAAGAGAGACAACCGAGTTGCTCAGACTAGGAAAAGTCCAGAACCTTCTCGAAGGTCAAACAGTGAGTCCATGGGTCCGTGGACACTAATGTGGCCCGCCTGAAGCGGGGTCCACGAGGAACTCGAACAGGGTTACCGCCCGTCGAATAGCGACACGCGGTAAAACCATCAGAGGACAAATGGACTGAGACCAGGCAACAAGTGTCTGCCTGAGAGGGACTCGTTAGCTCTTGTATAGAGATAGAACATAGGCTAGATAGTGTGCTAGTTTGTTATATGAAATGTTTGATGTTCTATAATCTGTGATATGATGATGATGTAAAGCGCGGGCTGTTTAACCCACTGCGCCAACTGTAGATTGCCACAATAAATCGGCTATATCATAGCAAACGTATTTATTGTTTGTATTAATTAACACCTGTGTGAACCCATTAAGTTACCTAGACAAAGTAAGACGCCAACAGCTGCAGTTATCAAGATATCTCTAGTTTGTACTGCCAGTTCATCAGGTGTCATTTCTTCTTGTACAGACATCAAGACCCCAAAGCGATTCCTAACTTCTATGTTGTATGCGTCTGGTATTTTTGTGAGATCAAACGAAGTGGCCTTGGTCCTCGGGTAAGCTTTTTGAGTTTTAATTTCAGATCTGCTTCTAATAACTGATGATCTGTATCACAGTCTGCACTTCGTAGGGTTTTTGCAGATGTTATGCTTGATCTCCATCTTCTTTGTATTAAAATATAATCTATCTGATTTTTGGTAAAACTGTCTGGAGACTTCCATGTGAAGAGTCTTCTTGGATGTTGTTTAAAAAGTGTGTTGGCTATCGTTAACTCATTTTCTGTGCAAATTTCAATTAATTTGTCACCTGCATCATTTCTATTTCCTAATCCAAATTTTCCTAAAACGTGTCTCTCATTTTCAGCTCTTCCTGCACCTACTTTTGCATTAAAATCTCCCATTATTATTGTTATATCATTTTGACCAATATTATTTAATGTGTCTTGTAGTGTGTTGTAAAATTCTTCAATTTTGTCCTCCTCTGCTGTTGAAGTAGGTGCATATATCTGTATGAGAGTTGTGTTTTTTGGACGGCCTTTAAGTCTAATAGTGAGGATTCTATCACTAATTGGATTATATCCTATTAAAGCTTTTGCAGTTGTCTTATCTAAACAAAATGCCACTCCACTCTGGCCTCCGACATCTCTACCAGAATAAATGTTACTAGTAGTTGCTATTACCAGTGAGTCCAATTGACTTTTGTGTGAGAGTTAGCTTTCCCTATTACCAATGTCCCTCGCCATTAGGTTAACCCTTTTCCGATTTCAAAGCTACGTGTATTTACGCCTCCGCAAGACAAGGACGAGAAGTCAACAATTTAGTCAACTGATCGGCGTGTGGAAAGAACCCACTATGCCACGATCAGAAGAGAACATTTAGTCACACTAAACCTCTCTGCCACGCCGACTCCGAGATTACTGTATTGCCTAGCCATTCGGCGTAGGCCTGCGGTAACTGTTCCACGTTGCCCTATGTCACGTTTAGATTGCTACATATATTGTATAACATTTGTTGATTCATTCCAACAACAGGGCTACAACAAACAAGAAGTGACCCTTGGAGATGAGCTTCTTGGTATTCTTTTTTTTTCTTCTGTGAACCATAGCCCCTCAACCAGCTCGCGTCAAGCCGTCTGTGGACATACTCAAGACTGCTGGGGTTTTGCAGTTACAGTATAAGCGGCTACACAACAGCGTTTTTTCAATGCGCAAGAGATTCTCATCAGCATGTGTCTCATCCAACAGGTTCACCAGATCTTCTTTTCATTATTTGTATCATGCAACAGGTGCACAAGATATTCTCTTCAACACTTGTCTAATGCAACAAGTGCACCAGATCTTCTCTTGAACATTTGTCTCATGCAACAGGTGCACCAGTTCTTCTCTTCAACATTTGTCTAGTGCAACAGGTGCACCAGATCTTCTCTTGAACATTTGTCTCATGCAACAGGTGCACCAGATCTTCTCTTTAACATTTGTCTCATGCAACAAGTGCACCAGATCTTCTCTTGAACATTTGTCTAATACAACAGATGCACCAGATCTTCTCTACAAGATATGTCTCATGCAACAGGTGCACCAGATCTTCTCTTTAACATTTGTCTCATGCAACAGGTGCGCCAGATCTTCTCTTCAACATTTGCCTACGACAGCCAGGATTTTAACGATGTTTACGTTCAGGAGCACCACGATGGCACTTGTTGCCGTAGCAGAATTAAATAGTTTGAAAATTCGCTGGCAATACACCAGCAAACAAATGAAAAGTAAACATTTTAAAAACATGCTTCTTTACAGTGGCAACATACGAATGCACATAATGGGCCATTTAACAAACGCTAAACACTAAACATTGAGTCGCTTAAACTTACATATAGAGAAACACTCTGAAAATACTGTTGATGGAGAAGTAGAAACATTGATGGCTATCTACAAGATGGAAGACAACTGACATATACACAGTAACATTCATCGGGAACTGAAATACTGGGGTATTTTTATTGACTGTGCAGTGTTTGAAAATATTGCCGGTTCAAGTTTTGTATTTACCTATTATGTTGCATGAACTTTACAGAGGATGAATACAAAACTTGGACCGACAATATTTTTAAACACTGCACAGTCATTAAAAGTACACCCTATAATTCGGCCCCTGCAAATGTGATTATGGTTTAGAAAGCTCAGTAATGATGAAGCGAGGGGTACTAAAAATGAGGAAGCGGTCGACAAACACTACAAACGTTCGCGTTTAAACTTCCCGTGCGCTAATGCATAGGTAGTGGATTCAACTCCTACATCGGTCATTTGGACTAATATGTTGACTTCTCGTCCTTGCGTTTGGGATGTAAATTACAAGTACCTCAAAAGTTGGAGTTCGCCTAATGGGAGGGATACTAGTAATAGGCCAAGTAATCCACACGCAAAAATTCAGTCCAGTGCACAAGAAGTTGTAGATCGTGTTTGTCTACGCTTGAGTTAAAAGCCAGCGAAGACCCCCAAAAAATCTTCATATTAACCATATGCTATGTCTATAAGAGTCAGCAACAACAACAACAACAATTACAATTACAAGAACAATACCAACATGAACAACGCTCACTCATAACTTATGTTATATTGAAAGAACACACACACAACAAACAGATACAGGCAATGTGCAGCCATTATACTATGGCAGCATTGGAATAGTTTAGCCAGGAAAACATCCTTGCCTTACCGCTTTCTGTTCCAAGTTTGTTTTTTTATGTTTCACAAACTATGTCTGCTCAGTCTTAATGATGTTGTGTTTGACGGTTTTAGCTTTGTTTATATAGCCTTGTTCGAATGTTTATTGGAGAGTAAATTGCTTTTCCTTTCTTTGAAATAATCTTAAAAAAGGTCAAGTAAAGGATCCGCTTCTACGCCTTGACAGTTGTTAGGTATATGGTGTAAGCACAGATTTGTATAGGTCAATTTGTTAGAAATATATTATGTGTTATTCTCTTCCTCCCCAACAGTATTGTAGGCATAGTTAGTTGTATTTGTTAGCCTTGTTAATGTTTACTCTTTCTATATTTTCTTTGAAAACATTTTCACTACATTTAAGTTAGTTGCATGTCCTTTACATGGCATCGCAATCAACCCCAGGACTTGTGGCTGTTTGTGATTTCTTGGCAGTTTTACTTTCAGTAGTTTTCCTTTGCTTTCTGAACGACCGAAACTTATATAATTGTATGAAAATCAATACAAGGCGGTCTGCTTCCAAAATCGCCCACAAAAGTGTTTCGAACGCAGTATGGGGTATTGCAAATTGTAACCGTGACCCCCTTCACTACAGAGCCGACACTCTACGTTGCCCAAACGTGTCCTCCTAGGCTATTGGAGATAGGAGGCGCCTGACGTCTTTGATAAAGTGTCGCTACCCTGGGTACATACGTGAAACTGAAATGAGCGGGACAGGAGAGACACCTATATAATGGAAGGATCAGAGAGTTAAAGGCTTTAGCCTAAAGCCAGTCCAAAAGCTGAACTTCTTGAAAATCTCTTGAGTATTACCTTAAGTCTTATTATGTATTAAGTTTATAACAACGTGAGCGTTCGTGAATATGTCTCATCAAATTGAGTTACCAGGGAAACAAAACTGGAAAAATATAACAAGCGGTGTAATAAATACATCACTGTAATAGAGTGGCCAGTTAAGTTTGGCGATGCTTGCCCTGAGAGCTATCTCACCTGAACACAGTGGGGTATCTTGTGATATCACAAATATCTCTATCTCACTTTAGCTGAGTATTGGAAAGAGATCCTGATGTTAATAATACAATATATTCACACGACGTCACCACAACCCAATCTTCTTCTGTATGTTATGTAAGTAAATGACCCTTTTGCCCATCTTAAGGCGCCTTCGGCGAAGGTGTTACTAATGCAATTGGTAATTCCGCATACCGCGTTCGAAAGACAGCTGCTGGAGATTTGGAAGCAGACTGCGTTGCGATGATTTTCATCCAATTAGGTATATGGTAGGTAAAGTAAAGAACCCTTTAAAAGGCTCTAAGACTCAGCCGTCACACGGAGCTAGACCCATATCTGTATATGGTACTTGCTGGGTGGAGTCGTAGGTATCACCCCGAGCGCCTTTACTCTCCAAGACAGTTCCTGATATCATTTTAGACTGGGTCGACCTGCTAATCTGTTCCTGTTCCATCTTCTTAATGATGCGTCTTGATTTAGCCATCAATACATCACGTTTTAATCCCTTTTTATTATTTCACCCATTTAACCGCCACTGACGAGTGAATGCTTAAGCCTTCACATATTCTAGACTAGGGTGCAATGAGGTGTGTTGATCAGCTCCATTTCTGTCGAATTTACTTCGTAGATAACTCCCAGAAACATCTGACAGTTATCCTTTATCTCTTTTAAGAGGCAAGGACGACCACAAGCCGCACAGGCACAACACAGACACACACACACGCAATAAACAAAATCACGCCTTAAGGCAGGGTCGAACCACGACCACTGCCCATTTATCATAGCCTAGATATCTGATCTAGACCTTTTCTGTATGACTTTCTTCCAGTGGAACAATTGATTTCGTCTATCGATTACAACCAGAGAAACAAACCAGGAACCTGTACTGGTATACCCGATTGAAGGCAAATCTGTCGGGGCCGTTTACTTTCCCAGCGATATCGGAATGTCCTAGAGGCCCTCGTTATAGATTTGACCATTGATGGAATGAAGTATGTGTGATGTCGATTGCAATAAGCAAACTTGTGTTGTGCACTTTTGTCTGGACGATGAGACGTGGACAATAAGCAGACAAGCTGAAAAAACATCATGTGGTGGTTGAAATGTAGTTTCTTAGGAAAATATCAAGAATATCATAGACAGAGAGAAAAACAAAGGATAGGCCCTATAGCCCTACAAGAAGCATATGAAAACATTAACCCGATTCTACCTAGTAGACGTAGACAGTCACAGTTGTTTGGACATGTTATGAGAAGAATACACTAGCGAACATGGTGACAACTGGCAAGATGGAGTGGGGAAAGAACACGGGATAGTAAGTAAGTAAGTAAGTAAGTTAGTAGTAGTTAGTTAGTTAGTTAGTTAGTTAGTTAGTTAGTTAGTTAGTTAGTTAGTTAGTTAGTTAGTCGCGGTTCGAACTTCACGGCAACGGGTCGTCCCCATCATGCTCCGCTCCTGTGCCAGTGAATATCACACACAATGCTCCTCACTGCCCCACGTGAAAAGTGGAAAAGACAGGAGTCTCGACAACCAACAGCCCGCACAGGTACACTGTGCATAATGCCGCTTCCAGAGAGACACTATAAAAGTCCTCCACGAAAAATACAGTTCATCTTCGGTGGAAACAGAAGTCACTAGAAACCAGCAGCCACAAATTACTGAATAAGGCAAAACCAGTCCGTTTTTGACAAAGTCAGCTACGCCATTTTACCGAACATGCATTCACGCCACAAACAACCTCGGACAGATGTAAAAGCATTACACTGTACATAATGCCGTCGCCAGAATGCCAACACAAAAGTCTTCCACGAAAATACAGTTCATCGTCGATGGAAGCGGCAGTCACTAGAAGACCAGCAGTCACACATTTATGCATAAGACAAAAACCGGCCAATTCTGCGACACAGCCAGCCGCCATTGCTCCGAACGTGCAGCTCTCGCTCCAAACAACCTCGGGCAGATGAAAAGCATTTCACAGGAAAATCACAGCTCACCGTGTCGCACTCACTCTGTAGCAGAGCGACGGAACCATACACTTCCAGTCCAACATGAGGAAAATGTGAATGCAAACGGTAGCTACAAGCATGAAAACACCAGAGGCCTTAACATTTTCAATGCCTAACCTCCATGTTCGGGACCGGAACACGGGATAACAGAGAAGTAAATATCAGGATGGCTTGGCCACATGGCATGGTCGAGACAAGAACACAGCAGCTGATCCAGGACTCTAGTGATCGTGTGAGATGGGGAATCATGACCGCCCACGCTTTTCAGCATGGTACATTATGATGATGAGTAAGTTGTATGTATGTACGCTGTCTTCTAGTTCTTCGATTAGCTTTGCTATTTCTGAGCATCCCAATGTTTCCGTGACCTTGCACGGTGTCAGCTTATTTCCTTGACCCTGCAAGATATCGGTATGTTTTCTTGACCACGCAAGGTGGCAGCATGTGTTTGCATTCTCTGCGTTATTCTAGTTGTTACAGCAGTGTATGCATCGGGTAACTGTATAAGTAACTTCTTACCTTAGCTGTAACTTTAAATTTTTTTATCTCTGGCAGACGAACATTAGTTAATTCTGAAATAGCTCCTATGTTAACTCTTTCTGTCTCTGAAATATGTGTGTGAGTGTGTGTGTGTGTGAGTGCTTATGTGTGTGTGTGTGTGTGTGTGTGTGTGTGTGTGTACGTTTTCTGTGATGCTACTGAATTTTACTGTTAAAATGTGTTTGTGTGGATACCCCCCTGTTCATTATATAACCCCCAAATATACAGTTTGACTCTTTCTTATAGTAGTTTGCAATGTTCTACGTTCATTGGACTCTTCAAGGCAATATTTGTTAGATACTCTGATAGTCCAAAGTATTCGCACCAATCATCTCAAGAACTATATCCGTGTTGGCTCTAGGATCCTGCTAAATTTTACGTTCATATTCCACAATTCACAAATGAATTATATATATATATATATATATATATATATATATATATATATATATATATATATATATATATATATATATATATATATATATATACGTAGTATTATAGCACTGCCAGTCTGGCAATAACACTGACAGAAACTCACACAATCGAGCATAAAACATGCCAACTGCAAACATTAACAACAGACAAAAACAGCCCAAAGCACACTAACACGCTCAGTTAACACAACGGGGAAATAACTGGGGCCACACATTCTGAACCATATAATGCACGCAAGACTACTCACAGGTCCGTATATTTAGGTCAGCCTGAATGTAATATTTTTACCGAAAGGCTTCGATTTTCTGTCGATCGGTCGGTATTGACTCTGGCGATATTGCTTAGACCGTTGCTGTGCTCTACAGTCTCTCATGTTTTCTGTTAGCAACAGTATGGCCTTTCTCGCTATGTTTGTCTGCATTGTGTATTTCATCATAGAAATATATTTGTTCACAGCGGGCAGGGGTTATGGTTGTCTGCTGGTGAAGACTTGTCACTACAACGTAAACGATCATTTAAAACAAATTGTTATAAAACACTTTGTTTTTCATTTGTTTATATCTAAATATCTTCCGCTCGGTGGCGAAGGTTTTACGGATGCGGTGTGATTTGGCAGCAGACTCCGTTGCGTTGGTGTTTTACAAAATGGTATGGGTGCCGGTCGTTTAGAAAGCAATTGCAAATTTTTTTTTTTTATTATTCGCATATCCTTTTACAGGACATCGCTGTCAACAGCAGCATCTTTCAGCTGTATGTTGATTTCTTGGCAAGATTACGCTCAGTAGTTTGCCATTGCTTTCTGAGCGGCCGGCTCAGTTATCCCGCAAGTCACCAGCGGGGGTAGAACCGCTTCCAGTTCTCGCCAGCTACGAGACTGCGTGATAAACGGGATTACGGAGAAAGTGGTATAACACCTCGGCCAGAGAGACCTGCAATTACTGAACGTAAACTTGCCAATACATCGCAACAGCAAAAAATGTTGGTGTTGACTGCAATATCCTGTAAAGGATATGCAACAAACTTTTTAAAATATCCAAATATATGTTGGGTTCTATGGCGAAGGTGTTACGGACGCAACTCGTAATCCCGCATACCGCCTTTGAAACACAGATGCGGGCAATTTGGCAGCAGACGATCTTGCAATGTTATGCTTGCCAGTCGTTAAGAATGCAATGGCAACTAATTAAAGTAAACTTATCAAGAAATCACAAGCGGATACAGATGCTGGAGTTGACTTCGACGTCCTATGAATGATATGCAACTAACCTTTTTGCTTATACCCAAAAGATAGCACTCATCAAGAACTCTCACATCCATGTGATCCCATATCCCCATGGAGACGCTCGTCTATTGCCCACACATATAAAATTGTGGTGTTAGAAGTTTTCAATGTAGAGTCAGGAAGACCGCCCCAACATCAAATGGTCTGCCTTAAAAAACAAAAACAAAACAACAACTGTCATTCCTGCCTATAGAATTTCGTTGTGTAGGACATTCCTGTCCTGAGCTCGTGGACCTAAAGCCGCCTGGATAGTGGAGTGGTCACCAACTGTGCAGGTTAGGCGTTTCTTGTTGCTGTTGCCTCGACAGATACAAATATTCATTATTTTACCGAGTATTTGAACCTGGCTCTCCTGAATGAGACCGTCGTTCTAGTCACTCGACCAGCCGCTCTTCAATGGACCGCTTGACTGCGTTAATTTTGTGTAGATTCGCGCAAGTATATAACCTTATCCCGTTATTTGTTTTTCTACTAAAAATTTTACTTGATAGAGTAATATCGTTGATCATTCTACTTTATTTCCAATTCTGTCTTTTGGGAAATCAACATTAGTTCTGAACAATTTCCAATGGAAATGGGTGCCTTTCTTTTCTCGATTTGAGGCAGTCACCGTGGTCTTAAATAGATTAATAAATAAGCCTTAAAGTTCCATGAGCATGGGGTGATTCAAGCTGTTTAGTAAGTAACAGTCAATGGTAAAAGACCATTTGTTCACGCCATGAGGTTGATTCGGCATATGGTAGTAGGAAGAAAGTAACTAAATAAGTAAGTAGGTAAGAAAGTAAGCAAGCAAGTAGGAAGATAGTAACTAATATATTAAGTAAGTAAGTAAATCAGTAAGTCAGTCAGTAAGTCAGTCTGTAAGTAAGTAAATAACCCAGTCAGTCAGTCAGTAAATTGAAGTAAGTAAATCAGCAATGCGAGTATGGACGCCCAGAAGTGGCAGTGCTTAAGTGGCATATTAGGCCACGAGAGAAATGTTATTTTCTGTGGTGACTTCAACGCTAAAGGCAGAGCATGGGGAAACACTTCCTCCAATACACAAGGGGAGGAGCTCGAGACTGCACTGGAAACCATCGACCTGGTTTGTATTAACAGTGGCTGTGTCACCAGAACAGCAAGCCGTCCAGGCGATGAGGACAGTGCTATTGATCTGGCGCTAGTTTCACCTTCACTCACTACAGTGTGTAGATGGGGTGTCCTAGGACACCATGGCAGCGACCACCACCCGTGCAGCATATTGGTGGAGAAAGGCAGAACCAGGCAGCACAAGCTAAAGGTAAAGACGTTCCAGTATGATAGTACAGGGCAAGATGTGGTGAGTAAAATAGACGTGACAAGCGCAGAACGTTTCAGGGCAGGAAAAAAAGCTGGCAGCAGCCACCGTGGTGGAGTTTCGAGGTGGAGAAGGCTTGGGTGGATAAGCGTAGTGCTGTAATAAGATGGCAAAATGCCAAGAAGAACAGAGCTGGTCATCCTAGTCCCTGCTTGCACTTAGAAAGAGAGATGCACACAAAAGTAAGCTATTTCAAAAAACTGGTCAAGGTGGTTAAAAGCGAAAAATGGGCAGAGGTGTGTCAAAGAGTAAGCACAGACAAGTCACTGAAATTGTTCTGGCGACTACATAAAGGCATGAGTGGTGTAGTCAAGAATAAGAGCATTTCAGACTTCCAAGGTGCTGACCTCACCTGGCAGAGGACTGACGAGGACAAGGGCAAAGCCCTCTTTGAACGCTACCTTGAGCAGGGCAACCAGACAGACATGGGAGGCCGAAATCTGGCCAAGGAGGTCACCTCAGACAGATGCAAGGCCCAGAACACTTCGGAGGAAGACACAGTGACAGTGAAAGAAATCAAGGCTGTGCTTCGACGATCAAAAAACAGTGCTCCAGGTCCTGATGGCATAAGATACGACGACATAAATAGGTGTACCGACAATGAGCTAGAGAAACTAGCAGACATGTACAACAACAGTATAGGGAGTGCTAGCATCAAGGAGGAATGGTTACACAGCTATCTGATTCCCTTGCCGAAGCCTGACAAAGACCACACAAAAATTCAGGGATATCGAATTATAACCATGCAGAATACAATAGGCAAGCTGCTGGAGAAGGTAATTGCCAGGAAAATATCAAGCCAACTAGAGAGGCAAGGTGTTTTCCCACCTACCCTGGGTGGGTACCGTCCAAAAAGAGAAACCTGGACCAATGCAGCAGTCTTTGCCCATGATGTCTATGAAGGTTTCCACTCAGGCACTGAAACCGTTGCTGCAGCGATTGATCTTGAGGACGCATACAACAGAGTACCACTGGATTTTTTAATGTTTCAGCTTCTTGAACTAAACGTAAGTCCATTCCTCCTTAGTTGGATCGCTGCAGCCCTCTACCAACGGAAAGTAGTTTTTAGATGTGGCAGTTGGACTTCGGAACCAACAACAATATATCCTGGCCTACCACAGGGATCACTTTATCTCCGGTACTGTTCAACGCCTACACAGTGAGAATCACCAGTGAGCAGATCACTGGACCTGGCAGGACATTGTCGTATGCCGATGATGTTTTAGTGTATCGTCAGGGTAAGGATAGAGAGGAGGTTGCTGTGGAACTACAAACCGAACTCAATCGCATAAGTACTTGGTGTGATGAAGCTGGGGCAATGGTCAACCCAACAAAGGCAACAGTGACTTGGTTCTCGTTGAATAATCATATTGTCAACAATCCAACACCAACTGTAATGCTGTGTTCAGAGACGGTGGAAAGAACGCAGGCAATGAATTACCTGGGATACGGTTTGATCGAAGCCTTGCTTATAATGTGCACATAGACCAGGTGATAACAAAGGCCAAGCGGGGTTTGGCAGCGATGCGGGTGATGGCGGCAGCAAACTGTGAGCAGCGCCATCTATGTCTTCTGTACGAGGGGCTGGTCATGTCTGTTTTGGAGTATGCAATGGCAATCCTGATTCTCAGCCATAAGCAGATAGAAAGGATACAGAATGAAGCTATGCACATTATTCTTGGATGTACAAGAGATACAGCATGCAGGGCGATGCGCTACCTTCTTGATTTTCCAACCATTGAAGAGAGAATACAAGTTTGCAGGGCACGCGCCTACCTCAGAATTAACGCAAACACACAACATCCACTGCATAGTGAAATTAGGAAGGTGAAGGGCAGCAGGTTAAAAAGAGGACGGTCGTGGATGGGTCAAGCCGAAGACATTCTTCAATAGGTGTGTTCACTTGAGGACTTAGAACCTGGCGAGGAGTGGGTGCAAGTGCCAACAGACTTCTGCACATCCTTTTCAGTTTGCATCCAACTAGATAGAAAATGCAGACAAGAAAATCCGGCTGCTGTTGAGGCTGAAGTACAAGCGTTGATTTTCGAGAATTCGCTAGACGGTGACGCGGTCATCTACACAGATGGGTCGGTCGTCCGACATGTGAGAAGCTCATGGGCCTTTACAGCTCGGGCCGGAGGGAGAATTGTGAAGGAGGACTCTGGTGCTTTCACTGAAACCACAAGTAGCCTGACCATGGAAGTCATGGCAGTAAGTAAAGCAATAACATGGCTCGAGACACAGACATTCACTAGGGCTTGTTTCCTTAGCGACTCAATGAACATGATCAAGAGGATAGAGGAGGGGTCGATCCGAAGAGAATGGTTGCTGCCTCTGAAGCCATCTCGGCTGGCAAAGATTAGTTTCATCTTCGTGCCAGGTCATGCGGGAGTACAAGGAAATAAGCGGGCTGACAAGCTCGCAGGTGAGGCTACTGTGGAGGGCGGACGCGCCATGGACCAGGCTGACATTCTGAATGCTCTACGAGAAGTGAGACTTTTGCGAGAACCAAGTGATGACTGTGAATCTACAACAATGGCCAGACTGCGGGAGCAGCAAATTAAAAGAGGGGTGGCCAAACAAGAACACTACACAGGAAGCCAAAGAAGATTGATAAACCAACACAGAACTGGCGTCGTTAGCCGCTACACGCTGCGGGATTTGCTGAGGAGGGGATCCGAGCACTTATGGACTGAATGGTTCGATGTGCAACGAGGATGATCTGTCGACTAACTAACTAACTAAATCAGTCAGTAAGTAAGTCAGTCAATAAGTCAGTCAGTCATTAAAGTAAGTCAGTCAGTCAATAAGTGAGTCATTCATTCAGTCATTTAGTAAGTCAGTCAGTCAGTCACTCAGTCAGTCAGTAAATAATTAAGCGAATCAGTAAAAAAGCAATTTAGTCAGTCAGTCAGTAAGTCAGTCAGTAGATAAATCAGTAAGAAAGTCAGTAAGCTAATCAATCAGTTAGTTAGTCAGTCAGTAAGTCAATCAGTCAGTCAGTAACAAAGCAAGTTAGTAAGTAATTTAGTCAGTTAGTCAGTCAGCCAGTAAGTCATTCAGTCAGTCAGTCAGTCAACCAGTCAGTAAGTACATAAGTAAGTAAGTAAGTAAGTAAGTCAGTAAATCAGTCAGTCAGTCAGTCAGTCAGTCAGTAAATAAGTAAGCAAATAAGTAAGTACCTCAGTCAGTCAGTCAGTAAATAAGTAAGTAAATAAGTAAGTAAGTCAGTCAGTGAGTCAGACCGTCAGTAAATAAGTAAGTAAATAAGTAAGTCAATCAGTCAATAAGTAAGTAAATAAGTAAGTCAGTCAGTCAGCCAGCCAGCCAGCCAGTCAGTCAGTAAATAAGTCAGCCAGTCAGTAAATAATTAAGCGAATCAGTAAATAAGCAATTTAGTCACTCATTCAGTAAGTCAGTCAGTAGGTAAATCAGTAAGAAAGTCAGTAAGCTAATCAGTCAGATAGTTAGTCAGTCAGTCAGTAAGTCAATCGGTCAGTTAGTAACTAAACAAGTTAGTAAGTAATTTAGTCAGTTAGTCAGTCAGCCAGTAAGTAAGTCATTCAGCCAGTCAGTCAGTCAGTCAGTAAATAAGTAAGCAAATAAATAAGTACGTCAGTCAGTCAGTCAGTCAGTCAGTAAATAAGTAAGTAAATAAGTAAGTAAGTAAGTAAGTCAATCAGTCAATAAGTAAGTAAATAAGTAAGTCAGTCAGTCAGCCAGCCAGCCAGCCAGCCAACCAGCCAGCCAGCCAGTCAGTCAGTCAGTCAGTCCGTCCGTCCGTCCGTCAGTCAGTCAGTCAGTCAGTCAGTCAGTCAATAAATAAGTACGCAAACAAAGAAAAGACCATTTGACACGCCCCAAAGAGACACCGAGCATATGCTACTGGACTCACATCTGTATGGACCACTTGGCAGTCGGCGGGTAATATAGTCAGAGCCACGCCTGGCACCTTCACTCCCAAAGACATTCTAAGCTGTGTCCACCTCCGAGCCCAGGTCAACTGTAAACATTCGGACATGGCCCGATGCAGATCGAATCTGTGGCCAGTGAGCAGGCAGATGAACGTCTAGTCCAGTGATTCTAATCCGGTGGGGATCCCCCCCCCCCCACCTCAGGGGGAAATTTTAGGGTTTTCAGGGGCGGGGGTTTAAGATTATTTTAAGATCGTGTTAATACAAAAACCGATTAATTATTTTTCTCTCCATACTTTAGTTTCTGTACTTTTCGCCCTTCTGAAATTCACTTTTCACGTAAGTAGACCCGCAATTCACGTTTTATGTAGACGTCTAGACTTGTTCAAATATATGTTATTAAATTCAGCTTCTATTATTACGTATAAGTATAGGGGGAAAAAAAGGGGGGGGGGGGATTTAAAGGGAGGAAATACGAAAGGGGGTAGGGAATGACGTTCTCAACATATGGTGAAGGGGTGCATGAGCCAAAAAAGGTTGAGAAACACTGGTCTAGACATTATCATACCGCGGATTCCCCTGTATATGGTGCTAGGCACATATTTTTTATAGACCTTACGGGATTCGATGAGTGAAGTCGACATAACTCGGGCGTTCTCTACTTAATATAACATTTCTTAATAGCCGCTATTATCTGGGCCGACCGGGCACTCTAGTTCAATTAAAACAAATGCCTGCTTTTGGGTTACCTCGGTTCCAAGTATTTTGTATCCTAGCACAGTTTATTATTTCGCGATTTCCTATCGCATCTGATTATAGTAACCTAATCTATTTTGTGATTTAAATATCGATAATTAAATACACAACAAATTTTATCACAAAATCTATAATTAAATCTGCTACAAAGTCTGTCAGTGATTCTGTCATTATATATAGCACAGCATATCACTAACTCTATGAATATATATGACTACATCTATCACTGAATATAAAATTAATTATATTACTAAATGTGCTACTAAATTTTTCACAAACTCTACTGTCAAAATTGTCATCATTATATATACATACAGCTCTGTACTTCACTATATCTATTACTAAATCTTGACTAAATGTATGACTAAATTTCACAAAATGTATGACTAAATCTATGACTAAATATATCACTAAATTTATCACTAAAACTATTAATAAGTCGGTTATTATAAATAGCGCCCATTATAGAACTAAATCTACCATTAAATATATTGCATAGAACACAATTAAATATGTGTAACTCCATCTGCCAATAAATATATAATTAAGAGAAATCTAAACCAATCACTAAATCTATCAATAAATTTATAATTAAATCTATCATTAAATGTACACCGCATTCCACCATTAAACATATCACTAAATTTAACTGAAAATCTTTCAGCCCCTATATCCCTACATCGATCACTACGTATATGACTGTATCGATCATTAAATATGTGACTAAATCTATCATTCAGACTATACCTAAAGGTATCATTAAATATACTACCCACTATAAGAATAACACTTTCATTTAATATATCACTCAATGTATCATTTATTTTATAACTCAGTTTAAAACTAAATCTATCGTGACAAATATGCTCTAATATATCATCAATTTCACTCAATCCAGCACTAAATCTGTCCAAAATTCAAGTTTTTACATTAATCATATTTACATTTCGTTTCAGCACACGTGGTTGCGGCCTTGTGGGAGCACGTGTACACCTCGGAGGAGCAGATGGAGCACCATGGTCTGGTAAGAATGAGGACAACGTGGTTGTGACGAGGGGTTCTGGCCGACGCTCGGCGCTCGGAGGAAAGGCGAGACGGACATTCAGCACACGGATGAGAGATACTTTTACATCTGGCCGAGACAGAAACGGAAGATAAGCAATGAGTTATTGCGCAGAGTGAAAGCATTTCAAAGTTTAAGACGATTCGTAAAAAACCAAAAATCCGCAAATTGGTTACCCTTAAAACATAAATAAGAGTCGCAATTGGTTTAGGAATGTTGTGAAAACTGTGGGCTGCCAGAGTAACATTATATACAAATTTACGACATGGCGGTCATCGTTAGAGCTACGGAATTCATGTTCTATGTGAAGCTTTTGGGAAGCCACTTTGTGGAAAGAGGCAGAACCATATGGGATTAGACCCAGTGCAATGAAATGGATTCCCTTGTATTTAAACCCCTTTAAACTGTAAGGTTTGAGGCGTAATGGGTATATGGTGCTCATCAGCATATATATATATATATATATATATATATATATATATATATATATATATATATATCAGTATAGCCTCACATCAGCAAAACAAAGATAACCCATTAAGTGGTGTGGCCGTTGTTATTCAGGCCGCCTTTACTTCTAGGGTCATTTCCTGGTACCCAGTTTAAGATGGGCGGATGTGAGAATCCGGGGTCATCGAAAAGAACAACAACAACAACAACAACAACAACAACAACAACATAACAACAATAACAACTGTAGTATAATAAAACGTCCTTACCCTTTCCTAGCATTGACGCCCTTAAAATTATCACAGACCCTAGTGATTACTGTTTAAATACCTTAATTTGGGGGAATAAAAACAGCGATAGACCGACCGTGGCACAGCCAAATTTAATTGGCATTAGTTTAAATTTTGGCCTTAGGTTGGTTCACGTACCTGGACAGACCGGCTAGATTTTAAACAAAGGTAAAAGTAAGCAATTTTGTGTTAAACGAACAAAGGAGACAGCAGCCTTCCCCTTTGCGGGGAAGGGCAGTTTAGCCCTAAAATATGTCATTCTCTGCAGCAATTGGTATGTTAAAACTACATTATTAATACGTATTTATGTATTTTTGTAAGGTACATATACCATTGTGTTTAATTAAGAATTGGTTAAAATGATAAATCAACAATGCTTGTAAACTAGAGTCTGATTGATTTTTACTACTGAGCGCCATGCGGTACCACGCTGTCAAAAATTTCCATACTTACAATTTTTAATTCCTATGTGAAAACCTCTTCTAGGCATTGTGAAACTATATCTCACTATCTACGCCTTTGATCTGTAAATATCCTATGTAGTGTAAATTCACTGTTAAGGACATTTCAGGAAACTTTTTATCCATGCGGAAACATACTATGGATCACGCATATCATGGACTCAGTTCATTTTGGATAAATTTGTTCCTAATTGCTGATCTGTAACTTGAACTATCGTGCCAAATTTTGGTACAATCTTCTTGTTAACATATTAGTAACCACTCAATATGAGTGATGGACATGTAATCATTTCATAAAATATTGCTAGGGAAATGCCATGTTTGAGAATATAAATTCAAGAACAAAGAAAGAAAACGCATGATATAAATGAATGTTCGGATAGGATGTGCCTTCAATCCGCATCACCTCACTGTGGTAGGAACAGAAGCGAAGATTGATGTTCATAAATTGCTTGCAATCTTCAGAAGACTGGACCATGCGGCATAAGTTATTCTGATAAATAACACTCCGAATACTAGCAGTAATTGGCAAAATATATCACAGCGTTCACTAACCTCATGCTGCTGTAAGCAGTGGGGGGAAACAATTTATGTTTTAGTTTATGGATTAACCAATGAGGAAATCCAAAAACATAGGCTCCTTGCATTATCATTATGATTAATTATTATGTATGATTATCATGTACTTAATATCAGAGAAATGTACATGTTTGTTTTTCTCTGTTATGAGAATTATATTCTGTCCTGATTGTTACTCTTTACTGTGGGAATATACGTTTTAATGTTACCCCTGGGGAAATGATGATGTTGATGTAAAAATACTTGTGCATGTCAGGATATAAGAAGACAATGTTGAATAGCTTTGGGCTATTGCTGATTATAGCGACGGAAAGAAGACGAGGCATTAGAAACAACAGAGATTATGTATAGGTTATTCTCTTCAAGGCAATATCAACATGTTTGGATGGAAAGAATGGCTTCACTCATCTAATAGTCCCAGTAACAACCTAGAATATATATGGAGTGAGAAAATACCTTACTCACATTTAGAGTCAGAATGGCTCTACAACAAGCGACGAGAGACAAGGGACACATTTGACCGGCACTCCTTTCACCTTCCCCTTTTTTGTTTGCAATTGTGTTATAATCATGTTAACATAACAGAGTAGGTTAATGCCTGGGTTGTATTCTTTGTCATCCATTTCTATAGACAGTAGCGAGTAGTGGTTTTGATTTTGTTGGACCATATCACTAAAACTGGATCCTGGGTCAACAGCCAGAAAGTGATAAATGGCATTCTGTCCTAACCATAGTCTGGATCTAGAAAAACATCAACGTTGACTGCTAGGCTTATCCGTTGCCTAGCCAGCAAAAGACCTGTTGAAGAGAGACACCCGGCGATTGATGGTCCTACTTCTGTCAGGATATCCAGGATGGATCTCTGTATTTAATTATCCATCAAGATAAATGGATATTCAAAATGCACCGACAACAGAGTATCGTCTACTTTTACGTGTGGGAGATACCGCCTAGTACGCCATCAATCCGCGAGGTCAACTAAACCATGGGACATTCCCTGTTTCCTGTTCAGGATTGAATAATCCTTCAATCAGTCATACAGTGGCAGACTCAACACCAAGTTCTAGATACGAACACAAACTCAAACAAATGGGAAGAGACACTGAAACAACATAAGCCGGTACACCAAGGTACCAACTTAATTCCAACTGAAAAACAACTTAGAAATCAGATTACCTCAAGGTTTAAATCTACAACACTCTGAAAGCAGTCAGATCCACTCGAGATCTCTGAACCGAAACACCACCAGAAGGCCGTACGAAAGAAGCTAGCTGAGTAAATGCCTCTACGCATGAAACAACACAAATCATCTGATTATTGTGCGACTCCTAGTTTGTGTGTTGGAATTAATATTCTTCGGTTCCATGCCTGCAGAAAATAAATCCTGGACATAATTCCAGATGAACCAAATGAATGACTCACCATTGTATGTTCTACACTGAAATGAAATGAATCAGAACTCTATGCTGGTTGCATGTCGGCCTAATTGCCCCATCACCAAGTGTGGGATGGCCTCTCAACATGAACCTGGTGTGTGAAAAAGCCTTTTGAACTAAATTGGGAAACGGTTAACATAAACCGAGCTGTTGGACAGTCGTCATCTATTTCACCGATAAGATGATATAGGGAAGAACCTTCTGCAAGAGCTTAAGTTGCATCTCCTGAAAGTATGACAGACCTAGGCATCAATTTCAATTGGAACACAGAGCCCAATGGCAACAGAGCATTCTTGAATTCAGCCCCACGGAGGGGATATGTGCTTGTGTATAATTCTATTCTTGGATTATGGGTTATAAATATTCACCAGCCAACGTCAGTGAACATAATGTAAGGAGAACGTGACTGTGAGGACATTTATTTCTGCCCGGATAAATATGGGCATTATCTGCTTCGCACTGGAGAAGTGTCGTGTATCCGTTTAAAGTGTCGTCCCTGGAGTGAGAGGAATCAACACCCACATTATATTTTAACCCCTTATCATTATCCTGGAGAAACCACCAGAATCCGTCTACAAAACTCCGTCAGTCTATGGACACCTCTTTCTCTCTCTCTATCACTGCTGTATCATGCCTCCTCTCATTCTTCCCCAACGCAACATACTCAACAACTCTAGCTTCTAAAAATTAATAACAATTAATTTATTAAAAGAAAAGTGTAATGTATGTGAGAAGCGTATGTGAAGAATGTGTGACGTGTTCTATAATGTGTGTAGAATCGGACCCTCAGATCAATAGCCCAGTCAGTTCATCCTTGCAAGGACACACCACAGCACGGTCGGTCAGCACAAGACAACCTCACCCGGTGATGTATCTCTCCTGCCAGACACTGACTTTCTTCTGTAGCTACCTGGTAATCCCTGTATATGATCATCCAAAATAGATACAGTCTTTAATTTACCACTGATCATGGACCGTTTGCACACTGCACATTATGAGTTCCTATAGTTCCTAAAATGTACACATCTCTGTACTGTGAAAACTAAGTATCACTGTTATTGTTAATATACTTGATCCTATCTAGTGTCTATATTGTCTCATGTACAATGTCCCTTGTAATATTTCACTGGAATCTACCACATCATGTGAATGTTACATTTAAAGTTCTCGTGTAGTTACTGTTGTTCGTATGATGTGTGGTGTATCAACAAACAACACCCATCCTAGGTGAATCTTAACACACTGGAATCTTTAAATGGTTTCGCTCATCTGAGCCCTGTTCCGGTGGACCCTCCCGATCATAGGCCCAGCCCAACCATTATTGAACAACCTTTCTTCTTGGACGTTATTCATTTTTCCGTAAGAAAACATTTACTGTTCAACTGGTGTTCTTCCCAATCGGAGTAAACTTCTTCAAAACTCGTGTAGAGCTTCCTCGTAACTGGCAGGGAACCTGTTAGAGAAATAATACACCTGGTGAGAGCACTAGTCACTGATCCTACTAGCTGAGCGTAGGCCTACTGCCCCGCTCAGATACTCATCAGCGAACTAAACTTTGTCATAGAGCAGAGGAGCTTATCACCTTGGTCCGAATCAGGCTATGACAAGGAAAGACCAATAGACAGAGTGCAGAACCCCAGTGGGCACCCCACCCAATGATCCCACCATTGGACACTTTCCCCATCTCCCAACCCATCCTTAATCTCTCCAAATATCACCCCACTACACTATCCTCACTAGCAGAGCTAATTCTCACTTCCCTATTCTATTCTCAACTAACAGAGCTATTCATCACTTCACTACTGTAGCTAGTTTTAACAAGGCTACCGCCTATATTAATTAGGTCTAAATACACTAAAGGCAATACCTTATGCAACACCGCATCACTCCTGGATGGCCTCTACAATTTGCCATAAAGACACATGATATTTAATCTTTAATTAACCTAACACTGTAGAGCTCTCCGAATTCCTATCAGCAGTACACAAACACGTCAGCTCTAGTCAACGTTTTCTTCAACACTAACTGTAAACAAGTCATGTTTTTGTCACAAAGAGCCTTGGAGTGTTCTAGTGAAGTTCTTTGATGTCAATACATCAGATGGTTCCAGGGACAGACTATCCATTTTAGAAATCTTCTCTCCCCTTTGTTTAATCAATGCAAAAGTGGTTCCCCTTGTTTCAACAACCAAAACAAGGTAGCTTGTTTCCTGCATTTTCCCAATCGGGTCACAATAACAAGCCACAACTTTCTGTCTTGTGGGGACTTTCAAAGACAACTCCACGGTTTGATCTCACCGACTCCCCGTAGTAAACAACTTGCAGTTGCGGATCAAACTGTCTTTGGTATTTTTATCATCTGAGTGTTAAATTACAGTGATTTCACGACAAGAAGAATAATCGACAGCAACACCTAATGAAAAAGACTGTAATTAAATAATTAGTTTAATTATTAGTACTAGCAAAGTTTCTATATGTGTTTTTTTCCACGCCATGGATGTGTAAGGTCAGTAGCTTTGTTCAGTGAATGGTAGAATCAACAGGTGGTTGTTGTTTTGGTTGAGTACTCTGACACCATCTCATTATTTTGTAAATATGAGAATTGTAACTGGTGTTAGAAAAAATTGTTTATATGTTGGGTTTATGAATTTAGACCATTGTTTACTTTATTGATGTACAGTGGGTCAAAGATGTAGAACCAATTAGTGGTTGTTGTGCTGTTTGTAATAACATTGGTTTTTTTCTGGGGACAATGTGGGTAATGTGTTTTTTGTCATATTGAAAATCATTCCCATGCCTGTTCTGGAAATTCAATGTGGCCATTACAATTTCATGTATGTTACTACAAATCTTGATTTAATGCCTGAACTGTTTGTCCAAAATTGTTGATGTTTACGTCAAGTCCAGTGTTGATGTTTGTTCAACCGTGGTTGTTTTATATGTTGTAAACAATCACTATCCTCTAACACTAAAGGCAATTTATAAGGTGATAAGTGGGAATGGAGAAGTACTCTAAATACAGTTATGAACAGGAGTGAAGTATTTTCCTTCTTGTGTTTATGGTAGAATTCCATGATCACCTTGCATTCTAGCAGTGACCAGAGAATCAAACCTAAATCCCCTAGACACTTTTAACAAAATATTCTCATAAATTAAAATCCACATCCCAACAACAACAACAACAACAACAACAACAACAACAACAACAACAACAACAACAACAACAACAACAACAACAACAACAACAACAACAACAACAACAACAACAACAACAACCTGTGTCAAAGGGTATTCAAACATAACCACCGGCCAGGGAGACAAGTGAGCATTACAGTGCTGCATTTTAAAATATGTATGTTCAAGAAATAGCAACATGCTATCCGCCAGCTGGCGTAGGCTTTCATGTCTCTTCACATATCTCGGTCTTGGTGTTTTGGATCAACTCTACTGATGATATTCCTCCATGCCTCTGTTTTATTCAATCCAGTTACATTTCTCTTTGTCTGCCTCTGCCTCCCCTTCTTTTGATCCTTCCTGTTGTCACGATGTTCTCCAATGCCTCTCTTCTCACCACACGATCAAAGTAAGCTGTTTGTCTCTTTCATATTTTTGTATGTAATGTTCTTGTTTCATTAGTCTGATTCAGGCAGTCGTTGTTAGTTACTCTGCCAGTCAAGAGAATTCGCAACATTCGTCCCAGGAACCACATCTATGTTGCTTCCTAGTTCTTCCTAATTATTCTTGGATATACAGATTCATGCCGGCTTCCTGACCTAGAGGTTAGAAACTTTTCTCCGTAATCTCGTATACTCTCGTAAGTAACGTGACGACGGTGAGAATCAGCAGTGGTTCAAATCGCGTCGGTAACATACGGGGTATGTGAGCCGGCCGCTCAGTAAGCAATGGCAAACTACTGAGCGTAATCTTGCCAAAGAAATCAACAATCAGCTTAACGATGCTGATGTGGACAGCGATGTCATGTAAAGGATCAAACATTTTTATACAGATTCATAAATAGGCCTAACGTACCATGAACACGGGAGGATTCAAAACTATTTAGGAAATTACAGTGATTAGACCAATTGCCTGCCAACCGGATAGGCATGTGATTGATCAGTAATGTGGTAGTTCTTTACCTCTCATCTGTGATGCCTCTTCGAGCTATTCTGAAATAAGTACACACAGTGCCAGACTGGCCGTGTATCAGAATACCCGATTGCAAGTGGGCCCTTTGGGACTGTAATGAAGTGGGACCGTCTTAAACATTAGACAATATGTGAATGTCTGTTTAGCAGCCTTGTCACCTGAGAACCAATGTTTATAGTTCCGGTTCATCACTGGGTACAAGGAAACGTGGTAGGTAGTGAAAGCGGGGGGGGGGGGGGGGGGGGGGGGGAGGGGCGTTATATAGACCACATCACCCATGGACTTCCGACTGATCTATACAAATATGGGTGTAGCATCATATGCCAGTGGTTCTCAACCTTTTTTGGCCCGTGCCCCCCTTCACCATATTTTCACAACGTCATTCCACCCCCCCCCCCCTTTCGTATTTCCTAACTAAAAATTTGAACCGTGCCCCCCTTCACCATATTTTTACAACGTCATTCCCCCCTCTCGTATTTCCTACCTAAAATTCCCCTCCCCCTCCCACTCCTGCCATTACACAGTATACGTAATAATGGAAGCACATACCAAAACAAGTCTGGACGTCCACATAAAACATGATTTGTGGGTCTACTTACTTTATAAAATGAATTTTAGAAGGGGTGAGATGTACAGAACCGTAAAGTATGAAGGGAAAAACAATATCAAGTAATCGGTTCTTGTATTAATGCGATCTTGAAATAATCTTCAATCCCCCCACATGGAAACCCAAAAATTCCCCCCTGGGGGATTTTCCCCACCGGTTGAGAACCACTGTCATATACCTAATACGACTTAATGCATGCAAAAGGGTCCTTTATTTTACTTAACTAGAAAATTGCTTTACGTGACTAGGAGAAATTGCTTTACTTATCCAGGAAATTGCTGTACTTAACTAGGAAATTAGTTTAGTTTAGTTTAGTCGATGGATCAACATCACGGCACACGGTGTAACCCATAAGTGCTCCGTTCTCCTCCTAACTCAAACCTGAGTCTGGAGAAACTCAGCTCAGTGCACGAACTCCGTAGTACCGGCGAGGATCCTGAAATTTTGCCCGGACAGCGCCGTTGGGCTACTCTTTTTCGATTTCCAACTGCCAAGGGATTTTTTACGTGCGCAACAATACACACGGGCGTGCGATCTCACTACCCAGAGACCACGGGAAATGTTATTACTAGAAGTAAACGGGAAATAAAAAAAGATCCCGGTCCTCACCGGGGTTTGAACACGGGACCTCCAGCACTCGAGGCGGACACAATACCTTTAGACCACGCAGCCCCCTTAACTAGGAAATTACTTTACTTAACTAGGAAATTGCTTTACTTAACTATTAACTTGCTTTACTTAACTAGGAAATTTCTTTACCTGACAAGGAAATTGCTCTACGTAACTAGGATATTGCTTTACTTGACTAGGACATTGTTTGACTTGACTAGGAAACTGCTTTATTTGACTATGAAATTACTTAACTTGGAAAGCACTTTAAATTAACTAGGAAATTACTGTACTTAACTATTCAATTGCTTTACTTTATTAGGATATAACTTGACTTGACAAGGAAATTACTTTACTTAACTAGGAAATTGCTTTACTTAACTATTAACTTGCTTTACTTAACTAGGAAATTTCTTTACCTGACAAGGAAATTGCTCTACGTAACTAGGATATTGCTTTACTTGACTAGAACATTGTTTGACTTGACTAGGAAACTGCTTTATTTGACTATGAAATTACTTAACTTGGAAAGCACTTTAAATTAACTAGGAAATAACTGTACTTAACTATACAATTGCTTTACTTTATTAGGATATAACTTGACTTGACAAGGAAATTGCTTTACTTGACTAGAAATTTACTTTATTTGACTAGGAAATTACTTTACTTAACCAGGAAAGCACTTTACTTAACAAGGAAATTAGTTTATTTAACAGGGAAATTACTTTACTTAAATAGGGAATTGCTTTACTTAACTAGGAAACACATTAATGGTCTCTCTCGAAAGTCTGAGTAATCGGATATTTCTTACTTGCCGTTCAGCCCTGTCAGGTCTGAAAAATGGTGATTTCCATCAGTGGAGCGGTGTCCTTGGTGTGGGAGAGAGGGGAGGGGACAATTCCGGCTAAAGCTGAAGATGATTCCAATTGAGATTTTTCTAGAATGTCACTCTGACACGGTGATCTTTAATCACGCTAACTCAAGCACGCGCCAGCAAGTAGCTACTGATGCCTGAAACCTGTACAATGGCAACCTGTTTGAACACTATCTCAGTAAAGACTATATGCCGCATAATAATAATAATAATAATAATAATAATAATAATAATAATAATAATAATAATAATAATAATAATAATAATAATAATAATCTCAATGGACGGCTAGTATAATAAACATTCTCCGAACTATGATAAGATAAATCTACTCTAGCTAATTATAAATGCCATGTCAAAAATTAGTTTTAATGAGTCATGTATTATTGATTATTGCACGTTTTCCATGCGTCTGTAATGAATATATTATTTCTGTTGTTGTCGTTGTTATCTAAGATTAGCTTCATAAGTGATGTATGCATGAAATAATGTATGAAGAAGGACAGAAAGTCACACGGGACTGCGTGTCCGATTCATAACCCTTTGAAAATACTGTAAGTTCGTCTGGTCGTTCGAATGTAATGATACAGTGTTCCGGGTAAAATGTGCTGAAATAACTCTTTCACTCGCCTTACAGTGTACTGAACATATACTGTTATACCCGTAATTGTATACAATTCTATGGAATAATAATTGTATGAAATAATAATTTTATGGAATAATAATTGCATGGAATAATAATTGTATCGAATTCATCTTGACAATTGGGAGACTGCTGCCAAAAACCGAAATTCGTGGTGTACATCATTACGCAAGGGTGCAGTCACTTGTGAAGCAAACAGTACTGCAAGATCTGTGAAGAAATGGCTGGATAGAATAACCACCGCAAGAGATCTTCCTCCTGGAACGTCAAGAATTCTTTGCCCACAATATCAAAAAACATTTCGAGCCAAATAGGCCTTCACAGTCATCTTAGAATCACGGCGCCATACTTTCAACCCCACTGGGTGAAATGAATGGTCATCATCATTCTTGATGGACAAGCAACAACAATTGTATACACCAATCAGCACTTCAGGGCTGGTGTGGTCAATATCTCGCCGATCGCCTTTACTTACCAAAACATTTCCATGCCTATTTTAGCTTGGGTCGAACTGTAAGCCCATGTCAAATTTTAAAACTCCTCCTTTATGTGAGTTCGAACCCGCGACTGCCGGGCCAGAAGGCTAGAGTCTAACCATATGCTACCTGGACTCTCAAAATGTACTAGGTTCCAGTAAAATGTTCATAAGGTTGGGGTTAAATGTTACGGAGACCAGGGTAAATTATTATAGAGACTTGGGTAAAATGTTACTGGGGTCTGGGTAAAATGATACTCATGTTCGGGTGAAATGTTACAGGAGTCTGGATGAACATTTACTGTGGCCTGGGTAAAATGATACAGGGTCTGGGTAAAATGTTACTGGGTCTTGGTACAATGTTACTGCGGTCTGAGTAAAATGTTACTTATCTTCTTCTTCTTCAGCATTCCGAGCCATTGAGGTTCTTTGCTGCAAATACAATCTGTCTCCATTCGTCTCTCTGGTGGACCTTCTCATGCCAGTCGTTGATTCCAAGTGCTTGTAGGTCTGTATGTATATTATCTCTCCACCGCCTTCTTGGTCTACCTCGGGGTCTACGGTCATTTATTTCCTGAGTGTAAGCGAGTTTTGTTTCCCTATTATCTTCCATTCTTTCTATATGCCCCAGCCATTGTAGTCTATTAGCCTTCATGATACCAGTGATTAGCGGGGACTTAAACAAATCATAAATGTCTTTGTTACTTCTTCTTTTCCACTCTCCACTTTGTGTATCCCTAATGGGTCCAAAGATGCGTCTTAAAATTTTGTTCTCAAGGGTTTGTAACAAGGCTTCGTCTCCTTTCGTTGTACTCCAGGTTTCAGAGCCATACAGCACAACTGGTCTGATCAGTGTTTTGTAGATTGTGATTTTGGTGTTACGAGATAGCGCCTTTGATTTTAGTAGATGTTGTAGTGCATAGTATATCTTATTTCCAGAGTTGATTCTAGTTTGTATTTCTTCCCTTATGATGTTGGAGCAGTTGAAGATTGTACCCAGGTATTTGTATGTTTCCGTTCTTTTAATGGTCATATTATCTATTTGTATGTGGCCAGAGTTTTTAGCCATTCCGTCTCTTGAAATTACCATATATTCTGTCTTATCTTGGTTGATAACCAGCCCCATCTGTTGGGCTTTTTCCTTTAAGTGAGTCAATATTTCTAATGTCTTTTGTTCATTTTGCCCTATAATATCTATATCATCTGCATAACCAAGCAGCTTGGATGTTCCTCCAATATCACATTCCTCCTTTACCTTCCTTACAACTTTCTCTAGAGCCAGATTGAAGAGTAGCGGCGATAGTGCATCACCCTGTTTCAAGCCAGATGTTATTTGGAAGGGGTCTGATTTCCTGCCTTTATATGTTACTATATTATAAGTATCTTCCATGCATAGTTTGGTCATGTTAATTAACTTCCTTGGTATTCCAAATTCCTGCATAACATTCCATAGACTATTCCTATGGACACTATCATAAGCCTTTTTAAAATCCACAAAAATGTTATGGAGATCTCTTTTATATTCCCAATGTTTCTCGGCTATTTGTCGTAAGATAAATATCTGATCTATTGTTGATCTGTTTTGTCTAAAACCCGCCTGGTAGTCACCTAATATGTCTTCTGAATATGGTTTTAGTCTATTTAGTAATACTGCGGATAGTATCTTATAGCTTGTGGACAGTAGTGATATTCCTCTATAATTTCCACATTGGAACTTGTCTCCTTTCTTAAAGATAGGTATCAATAATGACTCTTTCCAGTCATGGGGTAATTCTTCTGTCCTCCAGATTTTTATTATTAGTTCGTATAGCTTTAGATGTAATGCATGGCCACCTGCCTTTATAAATTCAGCAGCAATTCCATCAGTCCCAGTTGCCTTATTGTTTTTAAGTCGTGTGATTACATATAGGATTTCTTCAAATGTAGGTTCTTCAATTTGTGGTTCGCATGTTAGAACCTCTTCCTGTGGGGAAAATGTTACTTGGAGCTTCACAATTTAGTAATTCAATAAAATATTCTTTCCATGTGTTGCACATTTCTTCATTGGTATTTATCATATTCCCATTTTTGTCTTTTAAACCATATGTGTTTTGTTGGTGCCCTCGTTTCATTGACTTCAGTAAAATGTTACTTATGTTCGGCTAAAATATTACTAATGTTCGGCTAAAATGTTACTCATGTTCGTGTAGAATGTTACTCATAATCGGTTACTGGGGTCTTGGGTAAAATTTTACTCATGTTCAGGTAATATGTTACTATGGTCTGGGTAAAATGTTACTCATGTTCAGGTGAAATGTTACTAGGGTCTGGGTTAACTGTTACTGTCAGGTTCGCGTAACATGTTATGCCTTGTGATGGCATTTGTAAGATATCTTTGGTAATGGAACATGTCCTCTGTGGAGATTGTAGGTTGAAGACAAGAAAACTGAGAAGAGGGTGAGGGAGTAGGGCATGGCAAGCAAGAGGAGAAAGCGAGAGAAGAGGCTGGGAGAGAAACGATACAGAGGAGAAATAGTACACACGAGAGAGAGAGAGAGAGAGAGAGAGAGAGAGAGAGAGAGAGAGAGAGAGAGAGAGCGCGCGAAAGAGTGAAGAGGGGGAGAAAGAGTGTCAAGAAGATAAAAGAACACTTAAAGAAGATAGAACACGGAAATAAATGCATTGAGAAAAGAAGTTGAGTAAAGAAAGAAGCAAGGGATAGTAACAAGGGAAGGAAATAAAGAGAGCACAACAGATAGACAAAGTGTGAAGGAACGTGTACCAGGAAGTGAAAGACACACACACAAGCACATATACAGAGAGAGAGAGAGAGAGAGAGAGAGAGAGAGAGAGAGAGAGAGAGAGAGAGAGAGGGAGGGAGAGAGAGAGAGGCAGAGAGGAAAGACATAGAGTCAGACCGAGAGAGACAGAGAGAAAAGACAGACAGACAGACAGACAGACAGATAGACAGACAGACAGACAGACAGACAGACAGACAGACAGACAGAACGGGGGAATGAATGCTATTTTAATTGAGTCACAGGCCGTGTAAATAAGACGAGGTTTCATTCAGCCCTTACAACAACGTATCTTTCATACATCACTTAAATTCTCCGTATTATGCATGATTCATTGAGTAGCAATATGGACATAACATACTAGGAGAGATACGGGCACATAAATGTATGCCTACATACAAACCTACATACAGACAAACAGACTGGTAGATATACTTACGAAATACTTCTTATACTTGTTCATCTTCTGCGTTCATCAGGAGTGTGTTTTCAGACGTAATTGGGGTGTATTTTGTTATGCACCCTTCGGCCAAAACCCTTAGGCCAACACATCCGACTTTTGCGTGCGTTTAAAAAAAAAAACCGATTTAGCATTCCTGGGGAACTCTCACTGTTGTGGTGCCGTCCACAACCCGGCTGGTCAAATTAGAACGGTCGAAGACTTCTCGCTCCGCCCTCAAAGGAAGGCAGGGGCAGCACATAGGCATTTTCCGCCTTCCAAGGGGGCTTCCATAATTGCAGGGCCGACACATAGCGCTCTGATACTGGGCTCACCCAGGGAATCGCCACGTTCTGCACATGGCTGCTTTAATTCCTCACTTTCATGTATTGGGCATTTCGTTTGCCACATGCCGCTCCCCGCAAACTAGGAACGGTCAGTCTGCAGACGACTTCCACTCAGTGAGCTTTCGGTTCGGACGTATACGGCTGCTGTGCCCGGAAGACAAGATAGTCAGAGCTGTTCCGGCCGGAAGACAGAATAGTCAGAGCTGTTCCTGTCGGAAGACAAGATAGTCAGGGCCGGGCACCGGGGACATTTTACTCGGAAGTTTTTGCGTTGTGCCAAATTATTTGCAACCTTTCAAGGCCGGCACATCCGACTTCTGCGGGTGTTTTGTAAAACCAGGTTAGCTGCCCTGGGGGTTTCAGGGGACATTTGTTGTGGTACCTTCCACATCTCAGCTGGTCAAGGTTAAACGACCAAAGACATCACGATCAACCCTTAAGGGAAGGCAGGGGCAGTCCGTGGGCATTTCCCGCTATACAAGGAGGTTCCCATAATTGCAGAGCCGGCACATTGAGCTCTGGTACTGGGCTCACCCAAGGAATTGCCACGTCCTACTCATGGCTGCTTTAATTCGTCACATCCATGTATTGGGAATTTCGTTTGACACTGGCTACTCCCCACGCAAACCAGGATCGGTCAGTCTGCGCACGAGGTCAGTCTGCGGACGAGATGTGGACTAACGAGATAACATTTATACATACATCTACCTACCTGCCTGCCTACCTGCCTGCCTGCCTACCTGCCTGCCTACCTACCTACTTACCTACCTGCTTACCTACCCACCTACCTACCTACTTAACTACCTACCTACCTACCTACTTAACTACCTACCCACACACAAACAAACAAATCTCTCACTCACGAGAGAGGGAATAATGTTACAGAACGGAAGAAAACAAATTAGATGGGAATAGAAGAGACAAACAGAAAGAGAATAAACGATGAATCGTAAAAGAAGAAGAAGAGAGAGAGAGAGAGAGCGTCAGATGCGGAAAAAATCGTGATCGATGGAGTGGCAAGAAAAATAAATGAGACGTAATAAGGTTAAAAAAGAGGAAACCAATGCGAACAGGGAGCTACAGGAGACACAGAAAAGTGAAAAGAGAAAACACAATTACGGAGAACAGCAAAACAACGGATAAAGACTTTTTGAGGATGCTAATATGGGGAAATAAACATAAGTGAAGAAAGAGCGACGAAGAGACTAAGAGAAATCGGAGACATGAGAAGGAACTGTTGTGTGTCCATGCCCGGACCCGAATCCTGTTATTGGGACATTATTCGGTGATTTCGTGCTGACATCCTAGCTCCCAAGACACTACGATGGCATCCAGAAGTTTCATAAGAAATAGAGCTTGTCTCTTACCTCAAATATGATGATGTCTGCGAGGTATTTACAATACTGGTAACTCACTCTCTTTCACTCAATCGTTCATTTACTTACTTTCTTACTTATTCACTCAGGTAGTCAGTTACTTGTTCTCTCGCTCACTTGTTGGCTGGCTGGCTGGCTGGCTGGTTGGCTCGCTCGCTCGCTCGCTCACTCACTTACTCACTCACTCACTCACTCACTCACTCACTCACTCCCTCACCCACCCAACCACTCACTCACTCATTCACTCACTCACTCATTCACCCACCCACCCACCCACTCACTCACTCACTCACTCATCCACCTTACCCACCCCCTTACCCACCCCCTTACACACCCACTCACTCACTCACTCACTCATCCACCCAGCCACCCACACACTCACTCACTCACTCACTCACTCACTCACCCACCCACTCACTCACTCACTCACTCACTCACTCATCCACCCAGCCACCCACACACTCACTCATTCACTCACTCACTCACTCACTCACTCACTAACTTCCTCCCTCACCCACCCACCCACTCACTCAATAACTCACTCACTCACTCACTCTCTCACTCACTCACTTACCCACCCACATCACCCACCCACCTCACCCACCCACTCGCTCACCCACCCACTCACCCACCCACTCACTCACTCACTCCATCTCACCCTCCCTCCCTCACCCACCCACCCACCCACTCACTCACCCACCCACTCACTCACTCACCCACCCACCCACTCACTCACCCACCCACCCAACCACTCATTCACTCACTCGCTCCCTCCCTCACCCACTCACTCACTCACTCATTCACTCACTCATTCACTCACTCACTCACTCATCCACCCACACACTCACCCACCCACCCACCCACGCTCCCGCTCACCCACTCACTCACTCACTCACTCATCCACCCACCCACCCACTCACCCACCCACCCACCTTCTGCTGTCTAGCCCATCTAAGTTGTTATAGAGTCTACGAGGGTAGTTACTACATGTAACTGCGAACATGCCAATTTCTGTCAACCTAACCGCCTACTATCTCACTAACACATATACCCACTAACCAAGATAACTTGCCCACTCACCAAGCCCACAACTCATTCATTCATATTGTCATTAATACCCAGTTAGTTACCGCGCAGTTGGCAGCAGACCGCGTTGCGCTGGATTTTTACGAAATGGTATGGGTGCTGCTCGTTCAGAAAGCAATGGCAAACTACTGAACGTAAACTTGCCAAGACATCAACAACAGCAAAACATGCTGGTGTTGACTACAAACGTCCTGTAAGCGATATGCAATTAACTTTAACAGTTACCGCGCTCAACGACTCTTTGCTTTTCTTTTCTGTATTGTTTCTTTGTTTATTCTACATTTCTCCGTCAATGAAAATACAGTGCATACGTATCGTTTTGATTATTTTCAACTCTAATGTCTTGTACGTTATTTGGAAATCAGTTGTGGAGGATTTAGAAGGAGGCGGCTTAGCGTTGATTTAATTGGTATGATCAGGTGGCTGTTCTATAAGCTGACTCAATCACAAACAGCCAATAGTTACCGGGGTCAATGGCTACGTCCTGTAAAGGACATGCGGTTAAACTTTCACTTTTATGTTAATTGTGGATTTGAAAAAAAAAATAAAAAACAACGTTCAAATAAAATGGTGAATAAATGTTAACACTAACATGAGCTCCCTGCCAATCTTGGTGTCACACGTCTGTCTGAAAACATGTTTGACTATCGGCTGTCTTATAACATCAGTATTGTGTCTTATATAGCAGGCAAATGAAGGACTCCTTTTAAAGAAATAATGAACGAACGAACGAACGAACGAACACACAAACGAACAAATTTTATGTTTAAAGCGTTAAGAATTGAGCATCCAGGCCCGTCTGACATTCCGCCCATTCGTACTGAATACCATGGACAGACAGAAAAAAAAACCAATGACCAAGTAATACAAGACACAGATGAAAACCGTGGATTGATTAGAGAAATAAGACGTAGACAGTCAACATTTTTTAGAGAAGAAATAAATTGGAGAACTTGGTGGCAACTGGCAAAATCGAGGGGAAGAGAACAAGGGGAAGACCGAGAAGTAAATACCTGGATGGCTCGACCACATGGCATGGTCGAGACATGAACACTGAGCTGATTCACGACTCTGGTGATCGAGTGAGATGGCGAGTCTCAACCGCCCACGCTTACCGGCATGGCACATGATGAACGTATTGATTGCCCTGCTCTCATACATCATTTCATTCATACATCACTTATGAGGCTAACCTTAGACAACAACGACAACGACAAGAACGGAAAGGAGGTGGCATGGCCGAATGGATAAGACTTCCGGTGCGCTGATGCCGAGGTATCGGGTTCAACCTCTACACCAGTCAGTTGGACTAAAACATTGACTTCTCGTCCTTGACTTGGGGACGTAAATTACAAGTATCTCAGAAGTCGGAGTGGGTTCGCCTGATGGCTAGGGGCACTGTTCATAAGGAAAGATGATCTACACGGAATAATCAGTCCCATGTAATGTAAGTAGTAGCACGTGCATGGACTACACTTGAATTCATCGCGTGCAAAACCAGTGAAATAATAAGAAAAGGAAACCAAAACAAAAAAAACAACAACAACAAAACAGAAAGGAAAGGTTTCACCTTTGGATGGTGTATTCCCTTCCCTTTACGCCATCTGCCCATGACGAAGCTATACCACCAGTATAATCTCGGATGACGGTTTGACAACATCTTGGTGACTGAACAATAAAACATCAACAGAAACTGGCAGTCTTTCCCGAAGGACGTCCAACATATAGCTAATAACGTTTTCCACCACTTGACTATTTCTTAGAGCTGTCACTTGTGTCATTTCAGCAGCATTGGCATTGAAGATAATCATCATCATCATCATCATCAAGTGCCCTGCCAGCTGGCGTAGGCGTTAATGTCTCTCCAGACAGATCTCGGTCTTTGGTGTTCTGGATCTACTCTGCTGATGATATTGCTCCATGTCACCGTCTCAATCCATCCTGCATCATTTCTCTTTGTAATCCTCTGCCTCTCTTCCATTTGATCTTTCCAGTTTCCCAATGTTCTCCAGAGCCTCTCTTCTCATCACATGACCAAAGAAAGCTGTTTGTCTCTTTCTTATTGTTTTATATAATGTTCTAGTTTCATTATCCTCCTTCAGGAAATTGTGGTTAGTTATTATGGCAATCCAAGGAATTCGCAACGTTCGTCTCAGCAACCATATCTCTGTTGCCTCCAAGTTCTTTCTTATTTGTTCATGTCAATTCCAAGATTCACTGCTATATGGCAAACCAGGTCCTATATACCATTTAAACAGCACACTCTTTCTTACATTCATTTATAGTGACTTAATGCATAAGATACTTTTCATTGTCTGAAATGCAGCTTTAGATTGCACTACTATGTTTCTAATCTCTGTTTTGCACCTTCCATCTGATGTTATAAATGCCCCTAGGTATTTAAAATTATCCTCTTGGTTGAGAAATTTCCCTTCTATTTCCATTTCATATTTTGGTGTGACCTTTATCTTTGATATCACAATTGTATCTGTTTTCTTGATATTCAGGGAGAGTCCTTTCTTTGCAATCTCTGTTACTGCAATGTCCAACAATTTTAGATCTTTTGCATTATCCGCAACCAATATTGTGTTATCTGCAAAGCGTATATAGTTTATATTATAGTCTCATATTAGTATTCCTGGAGTATCTTTTATCTCTCTCATTATTGCTTCGCTATAGCGGGAGAAGAGATCCAGTGACAAAACACATCACTGTAGTACTCCTAGTTTTATCTATTCATAATTGTCCTCTTTATTTCCCATTTTAATTGCTGCTACTTGGTTCCAGTAAATATTCTTTATTATTCTGAAATCTTTCCCATCAGTGTTAATATCTTCCAACATCTTAATCAGTTCATTATGTATTACTTTAACAAATGCCTTAGTATTATCTATGAAGCACAAATGTATGTATTTCTGTGTCTCTGTTGATTTTTCTATTAGTGTTGGCAAGTTTATATTGCATTGCTTATACTCTTTCCGTCCATAAATCTATACTGTTCTTCACCAATTTCCATTTTTATATTCATTCTTATTATTCTAATTATAATTCATTATAATTTCACAGAATACAACAGGATATTCCAGAAGTTGGCAAATAAATGTGAAGCATATTCCTGATCAACAGCAAACCTCTCCACAGACAGTTGACTTTGTATTTCGCAGAAATGCATTTTCCTTTTCCAGTACACCGGCAAACCAGTTGTGCTGTATGGCTCTGAAACCTGGAGTACAACGAAAGGAGACGAAGCCTTGTTACAAACCTTTGAGAACAAAATTTTAAGACGCATCTTTGGACCCATTAGGGATACACAAAGTGGAGAGTGGAAAAGAAGAAGTAACAAAGACATTTATGATTTGTTTAAGTCCCCGCTAATCACTGGTATCATGAAGGCTAATAGACTACAATGGCTGGGGCATATAGAAAGAATGGAAGATAATAGGGAAACAAAGCTCGCTTACACTCAGGAAATAAATGACCGTAGACCCCGAGGTAGACCAAGAAGGCGGTGGAGAGATAATATACATACAGACCTACAAGCACTTGGAATCAACGACTGGCAAGAGAAGGTCCACCAGAGAGACGAATGGAGACAGATTGTATTTGCAGCAAAGAACCTCAATGGCTCGGAATGCTGAAGAAGAAGAGAAGTACACCGGCAAAAGAAAAGAATCTTCTGCAGACTCACGTACTAGCTTTAGTAGTGCACTGTTGCGTTGGCATTCTGACAGTGACCTTATGCGTGCATGCGTGCATTCCTGTGCGTGCTGTTGGTTTATAAGGACTGCTGCCTGTTGCACTTTTAACATGGGACAGTGAGGAACGTATTATGTGTTATTCACTGGCACGATAACGGACCATTATGGGATTACCCTTTGCCGTGATCTTGAAACCGCGATTAACGACTAACTAACACTAGATTACAATGATCTTACAACTAACAAAACGGTCAGCTCATTTTCAACAGATTGGCTCCAGCATTGACTCGGTTAATATCCATGTAGCGCGCCAGGGCTAAGATAATGTGAATGTCCGAGCATAGAACTTGAGAGCTTTCAGAGTTAGTTAGTTAGTTAGTTAGTTAGTTAGTTAGTTAGTTAGTTAGTTAGTTAGTTAGTCGCGGTTCCAACTTCACAGCAACGGGTCGTCCCCATTATGTTCCGTTCCTGTGCCAGTGAATATCACATAAAATGCTCCTCACTGCTCCATGTGAAAAGTCGAAAAGACAGGATTCTCGACAACCAACAGCCCACACAGGTAAACTGTGCATAATGCCGCCGCCAGAATGTCAACACAAAAGACCTCCACGAAAAATACTGTTCATCTTCGATGAAAGCAGCAGTCCCTAGAAAACCAGCAGCCACACATTACTGCACAAGGCAAAACCAGTCCGTTTGTAACAAAGCCAGCTACACCATTTTTCTCGAACGTGCAGTTCACGCCTCAAGCAACCGCGGACAAATAGTAAAAGCGTTTCCCTGTGCATAATGCAGCCGCCAGAATGTCAACACAAAAGTCCTCCACAAAACATACAGTTCATCTTTGATGGAAGCGGCAGTCATTTTGAAATCCGGATATTGTTCTAGATGTTCACCTAAACAGTCTAGATATTTCTAGATGTTGTTTGTTCCGTTTATAGAAGTTTTCTTTCAAAGAAAAGTGGCAACACTGAGTAACCTACGCGATTTTTCCGAACATGCAGTTCTCAGTTCACGCCACAAACATCCGCGGACAGATAGTAAAAGCATTTCACTGTACATAATACCGTCAGATAGCAAAAGCATTTTACTGTACATAATGCCGTCTCCAGAATACCAACACAAAAGTCCTGCACGACAAATACAGTTCATCTTTGATGGAAGTGGCAGTCATTTTCCCATCGGGATGTTTTTCTAGATGTTTACCTACAGTCTAGATATTTATAGATGTTGTTTGTTCCGTTTATAAATGTATTCTAGCCAGCTACGCCATTTTTTTCGAACATGCAGTTCACGCTACAAACAACCTTGGACAAATGTAAAATCATTTCACTGTACAGAATGCCGTCGCCAGAATGCCAACACAAAAGACCTCCACGAAAGTATAGTTCATTGTCAATGGACGCGGCAGTCACTAGAAGACAAGTAGCCACACATATCTGCATAATGCAAAAACCGGTCAATTCTGCGACACAGCCAGTCGCCATTTCTCCGAACATGTAGTTCGCGCTCCAAACAACTTCGGGCAGATGTAAAAGCATTTCACACAAAATTCACATCTCACAGTGTCGCGCCATGCACTCAACTCAGTAGCAGGCCGACGAAACCATCTTTCAGAGTATTCTCAGCCAACCAACTAATCAATCATTCAATCAACAAGCAGCCGAGCGACTGACCGACCAACCAAACGATCAATCAAAAAAAAAAACAAAAAAACTACCCAATCGACGAACCAACCAAACGATCAACCAATTAACCAAACAAGCCAACAATACAATCCATCCACCCATCACTACTCAAGAAACACACCTGCCGTCAAAACAACCAACCCACTAACCAGTCAACTGACCAACTAAGCAACCAGCTAACCGACCCATGGACTGACTGACCAACCTACAAACCAACCAGTCAGGCAGCGAACCAACCAGCCAGCCAGAAATCAACCAACCAACCAACCAACCAACCAATCCATCAGACAGCAACAACCAATGAATCACGTCGTTGTAAAAGAGAGGGATTTGAGGATGTCACCTCTAGTACCATCAAGGTACATTTAGAACTGCACGAGTCAACATTCGTTTGTTATACCTTTTCCACATCACCCCATGTGTACGTCGTAGGGCCACTAGAATGCATATTTTATTCGTCAAGGCATTCCACTGTTCCCTATACCTTCTCCAGTATTATACATATATTTGCTAATAATGTAACCTGTCCATTGTTAAATATTAAATGACAGGGAGATTTGGTTTAATCGCTTTGAGGCTAATCTGATAATTTCATGAGCTCTGGAGGACGAGGTTTCGACTCCAGAGTTCGCCCTCCCCATAAAGAGGGAAATAATTGGCCACCTATTCCTCCATGTGGTTTTTGAGGAGAATGAACAGAATACCATGGGCAGACAGAAAAACCAATTAACAAGTCTTTCAAGAAACAAATGAAGATCGTAAACTGATTAGAGTCATTAGACGTAGACAGTCACAATGTTTTGGGCATGTTATGAAAAGAAATGACTTGGAGAACTTGGTGAGAACTGGCAAGATCGAAGGGAAGAGACCAAGGGGAAAACCGAGAAGTAAATACCTGGATGGATTGACCACATGGCATGGTCGAGACAGGAACACGGAGCTGATCCACGACTCTGGTAATCGAGTGAGATGGCAGAACATGACCGCCCGCGCTTATCGGTTTGGCACATGATGGATGGATGGGATTCCTCCATGCTTTCTGGCTCACGAAATGTGGTTTTCCTAGCACTTAAAAGAACCATTGCAGATTCCTGCTTCGGGATTTGTTTTAGTTTTGTAAAGGTAAAATGTCAATGATTTCTTTTTGCCTGATTGTGCTTGAAATATAACATTACCTTAAGAACAATTTACACCCCAAGGAAGAAGTGGAAAGTCTTCTAATGACTGAATATCCAGACAGGAAACCCTGGCTGTATGTGGATTCACAAGTAATCCGTCACAAAGGAGACATCTCGTAATTCCCAAAACAAATAATTATACGCCAACCCATTCATTTGGACATACTCAATGAATAACGTTGGTTCTTAACATTAAACATTCACGTTCCTTCGTCTGTGTTGTGTCTGTTTGTCAGGTAGCCCAGTCCAGGGACTGGTGTTAAGAATTGTTCTTACGTATTACTCTATCATTGTTTCTGCTTTTCGCTGTTTATTTCCCACGGGAATAAAGTTTAAAACAAAAATAAAGACCCTCTTTTACCCGCAACAAGGTGCATCGAGCATAGGGTGCTAGACAATATTTTATAGATCAATCGGCACCGCCTTTTCTTCCCGAGGCATTCGTGGTACCCATTTTAGATTAGGTCGACCAGGGAGCAAGGTCAATTAAAACGATTTCAATGCGTCCCGATGCGAATCGAACCCATGGTCAAAGGAGCGTCAGACAAGCGTCTAGCCACCACGTTACAACAGCACTCACTCTGCCATTCACTCTAGCACAGTGGTTCTCAACCGGTGGGGAATTCCTCCTCCCCCAATTTTAGGGTTTCTAGGGGCGGGGGGGGGGGGGGGGAAATTAAAGATCATTTTTAGATTGCGTTACTACTAGAAATGATTACTTGATATTGTTTTTCCCTTCATACTTTACGGTTCTGTACGTATCACCCTTCTGAAATTCATTTTATAACGTAAGTAGATCCGCAAATCACGTTTTATGTAGATGTCTTGACTTGCTTTAGTATGTGCTATTGAATTTAGCTTCAATTATTACGTACACTGGGGAACATATTTAGGGAGGAAATACGAAAGGGGGGAAATGACGTTCTAAAAATATGGTTGGGGGAGGGGGATGACGTCCTAAAAATATGGTGAGGGGGGAATGACGTCCTAAAAATATGGTAAAGGGGGGCACGGGCCAAAAAAGGTTGAGAACCACTGCTCTAGCAGATATCTAGCATTATGATTGACTTTAATGTGTTGCCTGGGATTTTAATGTGATGGTTTTCCCCTACCATTCCACATCTACATGAAAGAGTTACAGTTATGAATATTGTTGCTGGTAACATTTCTCATTTCTAGGACTGCACAAGACCAGCAGTCTATAAGGACAAAACGTCCGAAGATCTACATGGTGAGGGATCTATAGCGAGGACACCGCTCAGGGGACCCTACGGTACAAGTCAGTACTGGACCCCCTTTAACGTGCCATGAGCCTACTGGGTATGCCTTGCTTACCCTATATTTTAGACAAAGCAGCATTCAAAGAGTGATGGGGTGTTTATCACACGGCTTCATTTACTTCCCAAATAATTTCTTGGAACTCATTTTAGACTAAGTCGTTCTGAGAGCTCAGAATACTGTAAAAATCATCGTCTCAAAGAAGATTCTAATACATGACCACCTGTTCGGAGGGCAGCTGCACTAGACAGAACGATACCTCAACTTCTAGACACATATGAAAGATACTTTGTCCAAATCTTCAGGTCTATTGGGCAAAGGGTATTAACCCCAATTTTTTATAGATGCGATCGAGGTGTCGAATCAACCCCAGAATTTACTTTCTGTTTGTGATTCACTAAACAATTTTACCTTCAGAAGTTTACTATTCCTTTCTAAACGGCCGATGATTCATGCTTTCGGAATCAACACAAAACTATATGCTTCCAAATGGCCCACGGCCTATTTCAAATCCTTGACTCGTTAGGTCAGAAAATTGGAAACTGCGTTCCACTAACTCCGTCCCCACAAAGGCCGGTTCAACGGCAGTATTTGCCATAAAATCATTTTTATCTCCAGCCTTTACCCGGCATGACTAAATAATTCAGAAATAAATACACACGTATTGTTTGGCGCCCATAGAAGTAGAGGTAAGAATTAGAGACTAGAGGACGCACAAGACACCCCTAGATGGTCACGCGTTGAAGTACACTTTTTCCTGCAGCGAGAGACTGTCGTGATTTGGAGATGACGCGTTCGAATCCCGGTAGATAACTATAGATTTCAATTTTTATGTTGTCTAGTGCGTTCTCTATCTAGTCTCTAATTCTTGCCACTACTTCTATGAGCACCGAACAATACGTGTGCATTTATTTCAGAATTGTCTTAGTTGCCTCAAAGGGTCTCCCAATAGATATTTATGTGTCTAGATAATGTTAACGCTTACAGCAATCACACACGATTAACCTTTCCGTGCACAAATAATACAATTACTACTAGTGCACAATGTCAGACTACTCGTAAATGGATATATCAAACCGCTGGCTGTCATTTTTAATGCACAGAGATATGACTGTTTTGCAGTAATCGTATAGCGGATCCCTAGACAATACATTATTCACATCCACTATTATGGATCTATTGTTACGGAAATCTGTTAAAGTGGTGTTCGCTGAAACGACGTTTAAACCTTCAAGTTCATGAACATTTTCCCTTATTTTTATTTTAAAAACTTTGATCATATTTGTGGAATCCGTGATGGTGTAGTGGCTAGATGTTTGCCTGTGGTGGCTATGCGATTGCCTGTAGTGGCTAGACGTTTGACTGTAGAGGCTAGACGTTTGCCTATAGTTGCTAGAAATTTGCTTGTAGTGGCTAGACGTTTGCCTGTAGTGGCTAGACCCTTGCCTGTAGTGGCAAGAAATTTGTCTGCAGCGGCTATATGCTTGCCTGTGTGTGGAAAGACTATTGCCTGTAGTGGTTAGACCGTGGTCTGTCAACCGATGGTCATGGGCTTGAATTCGAAACAAGACAGATTTCGACATTTGATTTGAGCTCACAGATCGACCCATTCTGATATGGGTACAAGGAAATATCTTGGAATATAAAGGCAGCTGGATTAAAATGAAACGGAAGAAGAAGGAGTAGGAGGAGGAAGAAGAAGAGGAGGAGGAAGAGGAGGAGGAGGAGAAGAAGAAGAAGAAGAAGAAGAAGAAGAAGAAGAAGAAGAAGAAGAAGAAGAAGAAGAAGAAGAAGAAGAAGGAGAAGAAGAAGAAGAAGAAGAAGAAGAAGAAGAAGAAGAAGAAGAAGAAGAAGAAGAAGAAGAAGAAAAAGAAGAAGAAGAAGAAGAAGAAGAAGAAGAAGAAGAAGAAGAAGAAGAAGAAGAAGAAGAAGAAGAAGAAGAAGAAGAAGAAGAAGAAGAAGAAGCAGCAGCTGCAGCAGCAGCAGCAGCAGCAGAAGAAGAAGAAGAAGAAGAAGAAGAAGAAGAAGAAGAAGAAGAAGAAGAAGAAGAAGAAGAAGAAGAAGAAGAAGAAGAAGAAGAAGAAGAAGAAGAAGAAGAAGAAGAAGAAGAAGAAAAATAACGACAAACTACATGCTTCAGTAGCTTCTGAAAGGTGGACTCATTTTTAATTCGTTCTGATTATTAAGACACCATACAAATGAGACCATAATGTTGTCATTGTATCTCAAGAGAGAAGAGGAAATTGAATGAATATACAAGTAGCAACATTTCCCCGATCATTCAAGCCAACCATCACTATACCCATAATTTAATAAAATACCGCGAGGTTTATAGTTACTGACGTAAACTGTGTTTATTTTGTCGGTACAATTGTTACGACATCTTGGCCCAGCTTGCGGCTTCGAATACGTAACCGCGGAGAAAAATGGGCACTGCAGGCGGTTCCAGCGAAATAAAGAGCTCTCAGTGAGACACACCATTCAACAAGCTAGACCAGCAAAGTATATTTAACCCAGCCATCACAGAATGTTTTTATGTCAATGAACTGCAACTGTCTAAGTGACAAAGACAGATGCTTTATTGATTAGTTCGTTACAGAACCGGCTGGCTTTATTTTTTGTATGGATGACACTTAACTGTAACATGGCAGAGAACCAGCTGAGGTGTCAAATATGGCTGCCGAGAAACTACGAGATGTGGGATTTTTGCTTGATTTAATGAACTGTTTGTGTGAAGTTAGCGTCGATATCGGGTTTTTATTTTTCAGAGCTCAAATAATGCCCAGTAGGCAATAGGGATAGGGTTGGGGTGAGGGATTTGGAGAGATTGTCACTTAACTGGCGTAGAGACAGCCTGATAAAGAGACTCACAGACATGCTTGGGAGACAGAGAGACACACATTTAGACAGACAGGTAAATATAGATCGATGGATAGAACGATAGACAGACATGCATACAGATAGAGTGAAAGACAGAGGAAGACATATATGCATACATACAGAAGCCATTCTCTCAGCTAAGATCTAAAACTTGTATTGTCTCGCGTCGACTCTGTAGCCATCTCTCAAAAACGAGTGCAGTGCATTTGAGAATGGGACTCAGCAAAGTGAAACACTGCGTTGTGAGTGGCACCTTGCAGTCTTGACAGACCAAAGTATGTGAGTTGGAATGTGGCCAATATTCCATCACAATGCCTGGGCAGAGCTTCAGAGAAACATGTGGTGCCCAAACGACATGTTCCCTCTCTCGGCCTAATCTTGTGTTTTCCAGAGGAATGAGTAACCAATACGTCTGGCACAAGGTAGACTGCAGACTCTGGCGGCACAGCGTCAAACCTCCGAGGCCTCGCCACCACGAACAGATGGCGAGTGATGGCCAGACTCTGGAACCCAAGGGACCCGGCTTAGAGGCGTTCAGCCAAGTCCCACAGGTGAGGGCCTCGTTCGCGTCCGGACCGTAAGGGCGCGTACTTCTGTCAATCACAAGTATCCGGGCTGCGTTGTAGCGATAGTCGAAATCAATGAAATGTCGGCAAACTTCCAACATCCCGCCAATTGTGGTGTTAATCTTCTTGCGAGGGCCGAACTCCGCAGCAGAGATAGGGTGAGGGTCTAAGAGCGCAAACCTACAACTAAGTAGCCTAGAGGAAGAGCTGCTTCCTGGAGATGAGCAGGAGTGCGGCTCGGTGAGCCATGAACGAGGTATGAAGAAGCAACATGGCGCAATACGGTGTAAGAGGCAAAGGGAACAGCCGGCGTGGAGGGCGACCACAGAGAGGAACGGCCAGGGAAGAATCTGACTTCCCACGGCCAAAAGATACTACAACATGTGTGTGGGCACGAAGCACCGGTGCACGATGCTCTCCTCCCTGAGGGAAAGGTGGCTTGGGAATAGGCACATTTTGCAGTTGCGGGACAAGCACTAAGACAACGCAACGTCTGGATACATGGTTTAAACACACGGCAGGAAAAAGACACCCGGAGGCATGACCTGGGTAGACCTTCTCCCCCGCTTCCCCACCCCATCCTGAGGAAGGTAAAAGGCCGACACATTCCGGGACGATCAGAAGCCTGCAGTTGTGCTTGATCGACGGCGGAGTTCTGACCACTTACAGGTCAGAGCCAATGCGCCAATGGAGATCTATGACAGAATGAGAAGCAAAGTGATCTACTTCGTTCCTCTGTCGAGGGAAGTGCTTCACACTTTATTACGTAACTCACAGATCAGTGTCTACGACTTCGGCGTGCATTTTTATGAGGTTTGCTTCTCTTTACTGATTTTATGCAAGGTGACGGACTCACCTACGAGTGTGTATATTTTATTTCCTAAACATTATCCCTGGGATTCGGCATTACGGCCTCCTCTTTGCCGTTTCCAACTAATGTGGGATTTTAAACGTGTAAACTTGCCTACGGGACCTACTTATTCCTCTCTATTCAGAGAAGGCTAAGTATACAACCACACCACGCAAGACATAAATGAGGTGTGTCATTTCATTAGATTCCCGTGGTTCTTGGAAAAATCCGATACCCTATGTCAAGACCGAATCCGACACATGATGATCCTGGGGCGGACACGTTAATCTATAAGCCACGCCTCCCGTTAAAACGGCATACCAATTGCTTGAGTAGGCTCGTAGATGAACGTTTGTGTATTTAGAGGCCCTTAGCTTGACCACATGGCACAATATGAACAAAAACATAAACTTTATCTTTGGCCCTGACCATCGTGTTAGATAGCGAACTATGACAGCTGATGCTGGAATACATGGCACATGATGGTGATAATAGCATAACGACTTTCTAACGGATGAGAGCGACTGGCTAAGTGACTAGAATGCCGGATTTTCCTTCAAGAGCCCCAATTTCGAATCCTCGGTAAGGTGTGGATTTTTTTCTAAAAAGTCGCGTAAAATTCGACAGGGTCGACTTCATTGCACCGGGTTTTATCCTATATGGCTCGGTCTCTTTCGGCAACGCGGAAAGCGTGGCACAAAGCACGAATTCCGTAGCTCTAGCGACGACCCACAGGAGTCTTCGAAAAATTTCACTCGTGAACCAAAGGTTCACGCGGTCTTGAATAGGAACTCACAACCTTCGGAACCCGAACCAAACGGCTTGACTACTTCGCCACGGAGACTCCATAATTATCTTCTGTTTTCTTGATTTTTTTTCTGTAGGGGACAAACAGAAGATCATAATGTGCAGAGATTCGCGGCATCTGCACAAGCCAGGCGGCGTTAATCCCTCCGGCTCAATAACCCTTCCTCCACCCTCTCTGTCCTGCATCGCAATATATTATAGGCATTAGTCGGAGCACCCATGCAAATGTTCAGAATGAAATGATCATAAATCGACCTGAGTTAAATGAACTGAACATATACTTACCACTGAATATCAGGTATGTAAATTAATCTATATACAACTGGTGCGATAACATAAGTGCTCTGTTTGAGAAACCATTGATCTGTGATTATTGAAGATCGTCGTCATCGCACTCCGGACTCGTCTAGGGGTGTTCAGATCTCATCCTTAACAACTCCGCCTGTGCATATCGACTGATTACACCAAGATCAGCTGTG
>JACEFZ010003815.1:322500-420000 GCA_014155875.1 Cepaea nemoralis
GCTCTTCCGTTCACATGGCGGGAAGTTGACATTTCGTCACTGCTCCATGTATACAGTAAACAGACATAGAAATAAAGTAATTCTTTCGTAATAAATAGATCCCTAGTGTAAACGACAATGACGAGGTTATTTAGAATTTACTATAGTTTACAATAGATGGTGGGAGGGGGAACAAAACTCGTTAATGAACTCGTATGTAACCAGTGGTTGGACTTGATTATGGGTCGTGGCCTTTGTGCGAGATGATGTCATTCAAAAACATGAATAGCTGTGTGTTGGAGGCGTTCGCAAAGGAGATTACCGAATCAGATCTATAATTATGATAAGCCCGCTAATTTGATCTCACGCATTGCTACGTCGATTGTGGGCTTTGCAAAAAAAAAAAAGAATGAAAGCTATGGCTGGGTTATTACATGAAATGGTATAGAAATAAATGATGTTACTGTTTGGTTCTGACAGCTTCGGCAAACTGAATGGTGGTTTCGGATGCTTTGATAATAAGCCTCAATCAATCATGTTCCATGCCGGAAAATGTGGGCGGTCATGACTCGCCATTTCACTCGATCACCAGAGTCGTGGATCATCTCAGTGTTCCTGTCTCGTCCATGCCATGTGGCCAAGTAATCCAGGTATTTTCCTCTCGGTCTTCCTCTTGGTCTGTTCCCTTCGATCTTGCCAGTTGTCACTAAGTTCTCCAATCCATTTCTTCTCATAACATGTCCAAAAAATGTTTACTGTCTACGTCTAATTTCTCTAATCAATTTACGATTTTCATGTGTCTCCTGTAGTACTTGGTCATTGGTTTTTCTGTCTGTCCATGGTATTCTTTGCATTTTCCTCAGAAACCACATTTCTGCAGCCATCATATGTTTTTCATCTTGACTGCACATTGTCCAAGTATCACATCCATACAAAAGAACAGGCTCTATGTATCCCATCAACACTCTTTTTCTCGTTTCAATTGACATCTTTTTATTGGTCAGAATGTTTTTCATCTTGCTAAAGACTACTTTCGCCATGGCGATTCTTGTTCTAATCTCTTCAAGGCATCTCCCATAAGATGTTATGACTGTTCCGAGATAATTGTATCGATTCACTTGCTGAAGAATATTCCAATTCACTTGTATATTACATTGTGGTACTTCGTTCTTCCTAGTGACGACCATAACCTGTGTCTTCTTACAATTTAATTCCAACCCCAGCTGCTCACTGTGTACAACAACCGCGTCTACTAATTGTTGTAGATCTTGTGCATTGTATGCAATCAATACTGTATCATCTGCATATCTAATGTTATTGATGTTTCGTCCTCCAATGCTGATTCCATTTATAAGCCTATACGATCTAAAATACACTTTTAGAGACCTCGTTTGCTTTGTTGTTTTGTATATATCTGTCATTGCTCCGGTCACCAAATCAAATTGCATTTATCAATTCCAGTATGATTGCCAAGCAACTTACATATGTAGAACAGAAAGACAGCAAATCATGAAGCCGAACACATATCAGCTGAAGATTATACTTATCATAATACATATCTAATTTCGATTGGTGACGAAAATATACCCCCATCATGGCATGGAACTACGGCCCTGTACATTTTTTTTTTACAATCTTCTATAGAGGGCGGTTGTTATTTAACTCTTAGAAATGCGGCCCTATAGATTTTGCTAACGTTCTATAGAGGTCAATTGCTCCTTATCTTTTCATCGAACTTCAGTTCTGTATATTTTGTCAACGTTCTATAGAGGGTAGTAGTTTCTTAACATTTCACAGAACTTCCTTTTTGTACATTTTGCTCACGTTCTATAGTGGGCAGTTGTCGCTTAACTATTTGAGCCCCATAGGACTAGATGGCCAGTGGGAGAAGTCAGCACAATGAAGCATCCCCAGAGAACTAAATGTTCATCCTGTAGCCTATCCCGTGCAGCATTCTTCTCCAATAATTGTCTTTCAAAATATCTCCCTATCACGAGGCAGACATGCAGACATTCTGTCTCTGTAAACTATATACTCTCTGTAAACTATATACTCTCTGTAAACTATATATTTTTTTTTTAGCATATCCTTTACAGGACTTAGCTGTCAACACCAGCATCTTTCAGCTGTATGTTGATCTCTTGGCAAGATTACGCTCAGTAGTTTGCCATTGCTTTCTGAGCGGCCGGCTCACATACCCCGTAAGTTACCGATGCGTTCGAACCACTGCTGATTTGAACCGTCATCACGTTACCGACGAGAGTATACGAGATTACGGAGAAAAGTCATAACCTCTAAGCCACGAAGCCGGCGTAAACTATATACTCTCTGTAAATTGAATTGTTAAACCTTCACAAACTCTAGGTGACAACATAATGAGGTGAGATGACCAGTTTCCTTTCTTGTCACCTTTCCGAGAAATAAGGCAAAGAAGATACGAGTTCATAAAGGTATTCTGTACAAACTATATGTTTGGCATCTGTAGCAACGGGTTAGTGAACATATTTTCGCTATACCAACATATACCAACATATACCAACATACCAGGCTGGCTGTCAGCTGCAGGCGATTTGGACACATATCGCTTTAAGTTGACTTCCACAATCCTAAGAGTGTCTGTAGTTTATAAAGCAATGACACACTACGGAACCTAAACTTGTCTAGAAAGTCACAACAGCCAAAACTGCTGGGTTGAATTCGGTGTTCTATAAAAAGACGTGCAACTACACAATTTTATGTGGGTGGATCAATCATGGAGCCCTACTGGTCGGAAACAAGAATCCCGTCAGTCCTAGGAATAGAACCCGGACCACTACGTTCATAATCAAGCGCACTAACAGCACCTCCGAAATATCAATACATTGTTAAATTAATAGACTGTTGGAATTTGCCTTCACTCGCGTAATCAACACACTCCATGAGTTAATTATTAGTTACAGACTGCATACAATATGCAAATACGATTATTTGAGAAACAAACCAGAAATGGGCGTCTGATTAAATATTAAAGATGAAACTGTCATGCTGCTCGGTTCGAAGACTGACGTAACGCTTTTCAACATGTCATTTTGTCATTAATCTAGCGTTGTGACTTCCCAATAGATGTATTCTTAGGAAATTAATGTCGTGGATGTCACTTGCCTTCCAGGTCCAGATGAGATCCTTTATATGCTATAAATAGTCCGTTCTCTGTGTCACAAATGGCAGCGTTAAAGTCCTGAATGTTTGAATTAAGGTTTACATTTTCAGGAGGGATGGTTAATGACATCTTTCTAATGCAACAGTGCTATAGCAGAGAGGTTAGAGCGTTTGCCGGCAAGACAGTTGTCTGACCGTTTTAGTTCGGTAGTTTGCCATTACTTTCTAATCGATCGACACTCATACCTTTGTATGAAAGCTAGCGCAAAGCAGTCGGCTTCCAAATCTCCGGCAACTGTGTTTCGAACGCAGGATTGCGAATTGTGTTCGTGGCTCCTTTGCCACAGTGCCGGAGTTAGACCAATGTCTTATAAATGGTTCATCATCATCATCATCATCATCATCATCATCATCATCATCATCATCATCATCATCATCATCATCATCATCATCATCATCATCACCACCACCACCACCACCACCACCACCACCACCACCACCACCACCACCAACATCATCATCATCATCATCATCATCATCATCATCATCATCATCATCATCATCATTATTATTATCATCATCATCATCTTCCTGCCTTTTGAAATGTCTCTCTATCATAAGCCAAGTGTCATGTCTCTGTCACAAGGGAGATGTCCTGTCTCCATCATAAGCCAGATCTCCTGTCTCCGTCATTAACCAGATCTACTGTTTATGTCGTAAGCCAGATGTCATATCTCTGTTATAAGCCAGATGTCCTGTCTCTGTTATAAGCCAGATGCCTTGTCTCTGTCATAAGCCAGATGTCCTGTCCCTGTTATAAGTCAGATGTCCTGTCTCTGTCATAAGCCATATGTCCTGTCTCTGTCATAAGCCATATGTCCTGTCTCTGTCATAAGTCAGATGTCCTGTCTCTGTTATAAGTCAGATGTCCTGTCTCTGTTATAAGCCATATGTCCAGTCTCTGTCATAAGTCAGATGTCCTGTCTCTGTCATAAGCCAGATGTCATATCTCTGTTATAAGCCATAATCCAGATCATAATCCAGATGTCCTGTCTCTGTCATAAGCCAGATGTCATGTCTCTGTCATAAGCCAGATGTCCTGTCTCTGTTATAAGCCATATGTCCTGTCCCTGTCATACGTCAGATGTCCTGTCTCTGTAATAAGCCATATGTCCTGTCTCTGTCATAAGTCAGATGTCCTGTCTCTGTTATATGCCATATGTCCTGTCTCTGTCATAAGTCAGATGTCCTGTCCCTGTCATAAGCCAGATGTCCTGTCTCTGTCATAAGCCAGATGTCCTGTCTCTGTCATAAGCCAGATGTCCTGTCTCTGTTATAAGCCATATGTCCTGTCTCTGTCATAAGCCATATGTCATGTCTCTGTCATAAGTCAGATGTCCTGTCTCTGTTATAAGCCATATGTCCTGTCTCTGTTATAAGTCAGATGTCCTGTCTCTGTCATAAGCCAGATGTCCTGTCTCTGTCATAAGCCAGATGTCCTGTCTCTGTTATAAGCCATAATCCAGATCATAATCCAGATGTCCTGTCTCTGTCATAAGCGAGATGTCCTGTCTCTGTTATAAGCCATTTGTCCTGTCTCTGTCATAAGCCATATGTCCTGTCTCTGTCATAAGCCATATGTCCTGTCCCTGTCATAAGCCATATGTCCTGTCCCTGTCATAAGCCATATGTCCTGTCTCTGTCATAAGCCAGATGTCCTGTCTCTGTTATAAGCCGTATGTCCTGTCTCTGTCATAAGCCATATGTCCTGTCTCTGTCATAAGTCAGATGTCCTGTCTCTGTTATAAGCCATATGTCCTGTCTCTGTTATAAGTCAGATGTCCTGTCTCTGTCATAAGCCAGATGTCCTGTCTCTGTCATAAGCCAGATGTCCTGTCTCTGTTATAAGCCGTTATCCAGATCATAATCCAGTATAATAGTGTGACATTACAGGTTAGGCACGTGATCGTACAGGACACAAGTCTTCGCGTTGTTAGAAACATACTTTATTAGCCGAATCGTTCTATTTCAGCCCACATGATGGAGACTCCCTTCTTGGTGTTGACATCTCTTCTCGCTGGCCCCCAAGTGACGTGTGTGTTTTCCTAGATACACTTCTTCATTCGTGCACACACGTTCACTATGGTTTTCCCCCTAGTCAAGGAATGCGCAGCATTCCTTAACTCTTTACTCCTAACCTAATTCCCTCACTGTTACAATGCCTCCCCTTCTTCAAAGAGAATTTTTCCTTGAAAAAATCTCAACCCCAACTTTTAATTAGTTAACTTTACATCTCTATTCTACAATAACAACAATTCCATATATTTCCTAACTCAATTCTCCTATCTCCTCATAGCCAATTGCTAACCAGAGACAATAATATCGAAACTCTCTACAAAACTCGTTATAAAATTTCCCCACAATACAAAAGTCTCCATAAGCAAACCGCTTTTAACTTTAAAATGTCCATCTAAATTATGATTGACAAAACTGAAGATATTCCCCTTATCCTTTATTTCCCCCTTATTCACATTCTCACACTCTCAGTATTCTAGGATAGACAGAACAAAATAGCTAGATTAGATTTGGGTAGGTGCGCACCTGAAAATAATAAAAGTAAGGAAAAAGTAAGAAAGTAAGAAGTAATCACCTTTCTCTTCCCATACATTCTCAAAACTTTATCGAAAAATAAAGTTTCAAAATTTATCTTCAGTTTCCGTCAATAATAATTGTTATTATCAAAAAAATATGTTAATCCAAAACTGCTAGCCTTTGTATTATTCAGCTCATCAATTTCCCGTTTACCATTCCTTCAACAACAAAAAACTTCCTAACTATTATTATACTGTTAAGTACAGTCTTCTTCTTCCAATATGCAGTTATTTAAATGCCAAAACTCAACCTGGCATTCCCCCCATATTCTCCCATTACACGCTGTTCAACCCAGCTCCTATTATAAACATTGCATACCCCACATGTAATAACAACATACCCCTCCATTACTACATATAGAGTCACTTCAGTAACCACTACTTTAATTCATCTTCTAACTGAACTTCAAAGTAATAATCATTTTAAACACACTTAGGGTAACTCAATCAAACCAAAACATCGTAAAAATAACCATCTAAGATAACTTATTTTTCACATTTCATAAAACACAATTGAAGTCCCAACAATTGAGCAAACCATTTCAATCCCCACACATTAATCAATGTACACATACATTATAAATTTCAAGACCATACTCTGAGGTGTTTCCACCTTGTCGTGGTGGGGGAGCTTGAGTTTCTCAATGACCCTGAGAGCTATGCCGGCGGTAGCGTAGCTACCAGCAGGGCCTCCCAAGCCGGACAGGTCAAAGGGTAGAGAACAGACAAAGAGAAACACCCTGGTCCTCCAGGTTGGGGGTTGAAGCGTGGGGTTAACATCCCCACCTTTGTAAAAACCTTTCTTTGTTACGAAACAAATACATGAGCCTCGATATCGGACTGACTTATCTGGACAACGACCTTGGACTCACTTAAAGGAAAAAGCCCAACAGATGGGGCTGGTTATCAACCAAGATAAGACAGAATATATGGTAATTTCAAGAGACGGAATGGCTAAAAACTCTGGCCACATACAAATAGATAATATGACCATTAAAAGAACGGAAACATACAAATACCTGGGTACAATCTTCAACTGCTCCAACATCATAAGGGAAGAAATACAAACTAGAATCAACTCTGGAAATAAGATATACTATGCACTACAACATCTACTAAAATCAAAGGCACTATCTCGTAACACCAAAATCACAATATACAAAACACTGATCAGACCAGTTGTGCTGTATGGCTCTGAAACCTGGAGTACAACGAAAGGAGACGAAGCCTTGTTACAAACCTTTGAGAACAAAATTTTAAGACGCATCTTTGGACCCATTAGGGATACACAAAGTGGAGAGTGGAAAAGAAGAAGTAACAAAGACATTTATGATTTGTTTAAGTCCCCGCTAATCACTGGTATCATGAAGGCTAATAGACTACAATGGCTGGGGCATATAGAAAGAATGGAAGATAATAGGGAAACAAAACTCGCTTACACTCAGGAAATAAATGACCGTAGACCCCGAGGTAGACCAAGAAGGCGGTGGAGAGATAATATACATACAGACCTACAAGCACTTGGAATCAACGACTGGCAAGAGAAGGTCCACCAGAGAGACGAATGGAGACAGATTGTATTTGCAGCAAAGAACCTCAATGGCTCGGAAGGCTGAAGAAGAAGAAGAAGATACTCTGAGTACCCAATAATAATTTTCCGACGTGTCCAACTTCTTCTTCTATCCGCCATCTGCAGAACCTTGTATCACTCTATTCATCTATCTCTTCTCCATTTCTTTAATAACCTCAAATTTTTTTCTATAATTGCAATATCTACATCAATGTCGCTATCCTCTCGAGGAGAGCTATCTTCTTTCATATCAGCTTCTTCATCAGTTTCTGACTTTTCATCCATCTCTTGTTCCCCATCTGTATATCCATTACTAGCAACCGCTAATCTCTTCCTTTCTAAATCCAATCTAATTTTCCTGTCTTGCCGTCTCAACAAATTTTCAAATAGTGGCATCTCTTCCTCACTCGAAGAATTCGCTCTAAGTTTCCTTTGCCTCTTAATTTCTTTTTCTTTCTGTCTATCTAACTTTCTTTTTACTGCCTGTCTTGTATTCATAAATGGGGGTTCAATATTTTCCCTGACTGACTCTTCACTAATATAATCGTCATACACGTTATTTTCCTCTGTCATGACTGTTTTTGGTACCGTCTCTTCTTGTTCAGCTGTAGTAGATGCTGTTGTTACTTGTTTTCCATTCTCTATAGGTATTGGATATACCGATTGTCTGACAATCTGTCCACCTGACAATATTTCTTCGGAACAATAATTATTATTATTATTCTCTGCATTCCTTTCCTCATTATCCCGCCTTAAGTGTTCTACATGTGAACGTGCAACATGCCCTGAAATTTGATTCTTAATAGTATACGACACTGGACCTTTTTTTTCTAAAATATAGTATCCCGGGACCCAATGAGCATCAAACTTAGAGTTTTTTCTATGTTTTTTATAATATACCCTATCACCTACGTTAAACTCTTGTAAGTGTGCATTTTTATTTGCGTATTTCTTCTGTCTTTCTCTAGCCTTAATTATATTATTTCTTAAACGTACATGTGCTTTATGCATCTCTTGCAACCTTGTTTCTTGAAAATCTTCCCCCAGATATTTTCTCCTAGGCTTTAATAAATTATCAATTGGCAATATTGGTTCTCTTCCATGTACTAAGTAAAATGGTGAGAAACCTGTTCCTTCATTTTCGTGTGTACGTATCGCCGCTAATGCTATCCCCAAATAAAGATCCCAATCCATATCGTGTTCTTCTACATTTTTCGCTAGAATATTGTATAGTGTTCTGTGTTGTCTCTCATTTTTAGCATTAGAAGTTGGTCTGTAATAAGAAGTCCTAATGTGTTTTATATTCCAATCTTTTACCAATTTCTCAAACTTTTTATTTACAAACTCTTTCCCATTGTCTGTAAGTATTATTTGTGGACACCCAAACCTTGGTATAAATTCTTGTAAAAGCATATTTATAACTGAATCAGCACTCTTGTCTGGAATTGGATACACTTCTGGCCAAAGACTATATGAATCAACTATATGTAGTAGGTATACATTTCCCGATAATGTTTTTGGATGAGGACCTGAAATATCCAAACTTACTTTCTGCATTGGAAATTGAGGAATATCGGTATCTTGTAAAGGACATTTAATTATTTTCATGTTTCTTAACCTACACTTTTCACATGCTTCAACATATTCATATACGCTTTTGAATAAATTCGGCCAATAATATTTACTGCTAATAGCCTTCACTAACTTATCTCGTCCAAAATGACCATTATTATCGTGGTATGCCTTTAAGACTTCTTGTTCTAAATGTTTCGGAATATATTTTCTTACTCCTTCACCTTTTTCACTGATATAATATAATTGATTGTCTTCTTGTAACTCTACAAACTTTCTTTTAAAACTATTTTCCCCTGTTTCTTTCAATTTCTTTTTTATCTGTACTACTTTTGGATCTAATTCTTGTTCTGTTTTCATATCAAACTGTTCTAAATGTGGGTCTTCTGTTCTAGATTCCGACTCTTGCTCCGATGGTAAACTCTCAAATTCTTCCCTATTTATTATGGCAGAATCTAATATATTTACTTGCCAGTTTCGATCGTCTACCTCTGGTTCAACTTCATCTTCCGTGTTTCCTGATGACTGTGGGTACGGGATTCTAGACAAAAGATCGGCGCACGTATTATATTTCCCTGACACATATTCAACCTTAGCATTGTACCCTTGTAAATTCAATGCCCACGTTTGTATTTTCCTATTTTGTATTGGTGCTTCTAATATCGACTTTAATGGCATGTGGTCAGTTCTAATAATGAAATTGGCGTTATGTAAGTAGTAATTTAATTTTTGCAGCGCGTAGTGTATAGCATATGCTTCCTTCTCAATAATCGGCCATTTGCGTTGAGTTCTGCTGAGTTTATGCGACAAGAAATAGATTGGTCTTTCATTTTTAACCCCTGGTATTCCAGATTCTTCTCCTTCATATGGTTGAACCAAACATGCTCCTATTGCGTTGTCTGAAGCATCTGTGTATAGTATTAGCTGTTTATTCAGGTCTGGATGTGTCAATAATGGTACCACCGTTAAGCTATCTTTTAAAAGTTCAAACGCTTTTTGACACTCATCATCCCACTTAAATCTAGCGTATTTTCCCGTTAAATTCGTAATAGGTATTGCTATCCTTGAAAAGGCTGGTACAAACCGCCTATAATACGCACACGTTCCTATAAAAGCCCGCACTTCCTTAACGTTAGTGGGAGGAGGTAACTCTTTAATAACCTTTATCTTTTCCTGGTCTGGTTTAATACCTTCCCTATTTATTATATAGCCTAAATATTTTGTTTCTGTCTTTAAAAACTGGCACTTACTAAGCTTTAATTTAACGTCATGCCTTCTTAATCTGTCAAATACTAGTCTAACATGTTTTAAATGATTCTCTACATCTCCTTTCGTAAAAATCAATACGTCATCAATATATGCTAGGGCAAAACTTTGCATACCGTCTAGTACTTCATTTATTAAGAACATATAGTGAGACGGTGCATTTTTCAGACCGAATGGCATACGTAAAAATTCGTACGAACCCATATGAGTACAAAAGGCACTTTTCTTTTGCGCGTCTACCGACATCGGAATACACCAAAATCCTGCCCTTGCGTCCAGCGTTGTGAAATATGTAGAGCCATTAAGCAGCCCCAAAATATCATCAATTACTGGCAGTGGGTACGCTACATTCTTAGTAATTTTATTTAACGCCCTGTAGTCACAACAGAACCTGTTCGAACCATCAGACTTGGCCACAATTACCACCGGAGATGACCACTCTGATTTTGATCTTGTTATTATGCCTGCTTTCAACATATCTTCTATTGCCTTTTCTACGACTTCTCTATTTCTTAATGGAGTTCTGTATGGTTTTAAACTAATTGGTGGATGATCTCCCGTGTCTATTTCCATCGTAACTGTTTGTGTCTTACCCAATTCTAAATCATTTATCGCAAACACATCTTGATTTTGCTTTATAAGTTGTTCTAACACTTCCTTATTTTCTGGCGAAGTTTTTAATTGTGCTAACAATTCTTTTTCTCTTGTTACTTTGTCTAGTGAATGTATTTGTGCTGTATTTCTTCTAGATGGATGGATCAATTCATCCATTCTTACGTTCCCTTTTCTTCTGTATCCGCGTCTATTATTACTTCTTTCATTAGAGGTTTCTGAATAACTTATGCCTGCCATATTTACTCTATCTGTTGCCAATATGTCACTAACGTTATGTTCTAGCTTAGCTATTACACATCCTCTGTATAATTTAATTTCTCTACCTGTGTTATTAATAACCATTACTGGAAATGTTAAACTTTTATCTAATTCTATTATTCCATCCGGAACTTCTAAACCTGGCTCATCAATTATTTCATTTTGCAATTCCGTGATTCTGACTATGTTTCCTGCTACATAATACGGGTTTCTCTTCAGTCTTGCTTGTATCAAGTTAACTGACTGTGGTTTTAAATTCATGGTCGTTTTGACTCTAACTAGTGTCGACACATGCATATCTTCTTCTAGATCTACGTAAACATCTTGGAATTTTAATTTATGCAAATCAAATAAAAGTCTCACCCCATTTTTCAATAAAAAATCTCGTCCCAATATCATATTTCTATTTAAATCTTTAACCACATGGAACATATGCCTGACATTTATCCCTCCTAATTTCAAATTTATCATCGTTTGTCCTAACACTTCTAATTTTTGTCCCGTTACCGAATGAAGATTCTCCTGAATTCTAAATATTTTACAATTTTTTAACATTCGATATAAAAATGCTTCTTTAATCACGCTAACTTGTGCTCCCGAATCAACTAATGTTCTAACTTTATATTTTCCTATCTGTACTATACATGAGCTAGGATCTACCATATTTAATGACAATTGTTTTACCTCGGCTTGCTTTTTATTTCTAAATGTTCTATTATACTCATCCTTTGGGTTTTTAATATATTGATGCCCTTTTTGGATCTTACTATCTTCCCTCCTACTGCCGATCCTATTCAGTAAGCGGGATGCCAATTTCCCTGATTTCCTGACCTTCTAAAATTTCTCTGTATTTCTCCAGAATTCCAATTTGCTGGTCTGCCATTTGCAATTCTATTCTGTATACTCGTCTGAACACCTCTACTATTTTGCGTATTCGATGGGCCACTTCTGTTACCACAAAAGCGAAAAATGTGCCCACGTTGGTGACATCCCCAACAAACCACATTCGAGTTATTTGTGTTACCTTCCACGTTTCTTACAGTATTTCTCACTTGTCCTCTTCTATCTTGATTATATACATTCTCGTTTCTTTGCACCATCTGTATTTCTCCTCGTCTTCCTCTCCATCCATGTCTATACTGTCCTATTTCCATAGGTTCTTCAATTCTATCTTCCGAACTACTACCTAACTCTCGTCCTACCCTTAACCTAAACCTCCTCCTCAAGCTTTCCTCTTGTATAGCGATATCTACCGCTTGTGACAATCTTGCAGGATTCTCTCTTAATAATTTAAATTTCAATCCATCTGACCTAATCCCATCAACAAAAATCCCTACTAACATCCGTTCCACTTCTTCTGCTCGTACATTCTGTCCTAAAAATGACTCTTCAGCTAAATTGATTAACCTGTCACTGTATAACTGAACACTTTCTGTGCTGTTTTGTCTAGTCTGTCGCAATACTGAGAATGCGTGTTGTGGATCAGTAATTTCAGCATATTTTCTTGCGAGATCATCTTTAAATTCTTCCCAGGTTTCACCTCCTGCTGCTTCTAACTTTCTTCTAATGTGGTCAGAAACTGGACTTGTACTTGTTCTGTATGCCAAATTCTTTTTCTCTCCATCTGTAGCGTTTACTAAATATGCATGTTTCTCAATAGAAATAATCCATTTCTTAAACTGATTTGCTTGACCACTAAATCTTTCAACATCAGTGCTTATATTTTGTTGTCTTAACACTGCATCCAACCTTGATATTGCCCCGCCAACTCCAGTCATTACCTGTGAAAAATCTTGGGATTCCATCCTAAAATTTATAATTATCAAGCAATATACAAATATTTCAAACAATATTAATTTCAAACCCTGCAACAATACATAATCTGTTAATTACTCTAATATTATCTAATTATCTTAACTAAAGCCTCCAATCGAAGATCCTGACGAAGAAATATTCCTGTTTCAATCCTGAATTCTGACACAAGAATTTAAATGACCTCCTGATTCAGAATTACCTACACCACATAAAAAAGGACTCTAATCAAGCTCGTTGAAATGAGCAGAACAACGAAGAGCCTCTGGATTTCTTTCCTTAATAATTCTTTCCAATTATTTCCTGACGTTGATTATGCTCGATATCAGGCTCGCAACAAGACTGTTTGATTACTTGCTCGATTACTGTAGATTCCCTTCAAGTAAGGTCACCTTCACGCAAGCGACAACTGCTCACGACTTCAGCAAAAAAAAACTCACTTTCCAACAGCAATCTGTGATTTTCATATATATATATTTCAGCGCAAACGTAATCCAGTCAACAACAATTGGACTTAAAGCTGACGCTATCCAGTCTCTTATTTTCATGTGGGACTCTCGCCATGGTCAGTTTAAATTACTTTATCCAAACCCCGAGTTGAGACAAGTTTCATTTATGCCTTCCTTTAATTGAAGTGACTGTAGAGAGTATTGCAGATCTTGATTTCATAATTATGGAATTTGCACCATAACCTTGACTTCACCTTCAACAGTCCCACGGGTTAAAACTCATAATTTGTACTGATTTTTGATGCAGAACAGCATTACTTGATCTCAATATACCATTTTGCGTTGGTCATTTCTCCAATTAATTTCATAATTATGTAATAACATCAGTCTTTCAAAAAAAATAAGTTTATCAATCAAACCTTTTTTTAGCGCTGTCCTTGAAAATGGATCTCCTTCTTAACCAGGAATCCAGTGAGAACCCAGAACAGCTACCAACAGTCGGCTTTCATCTGTTGCGTTTCTCCATATTTACTTCTCCAGACACCCCAGACATAACCATCTTCTATGGCGGTACTCTCTCTCTCCGCGACCTCCCATGTTTCATAAATTCACGGCACCAAATCAACCTGTTATAATAGTGTGACATTACAGGTTAGGCACGTGATCGTACAGGACACAAGTCTTCGCGTTGTTAGAAACATACTTTATTAGCCGAATCGTTCTATTTCAGCCCACATGATGGAGACTCCCTTCTTGGTGTTGACATCTCTTCTCGCTGGCCCCCAAGTGACGTGTGTGTTTTCCTAGATACACTTCTTCATTCGTGCACACACGTTCACTATGGTTTTCCCCCTAGTCAAGGAATGCGCAGCATTCCTTAACTCTTTACTCCTAACCTAATTCCCTCACTGTTACACCAGATGTCCTGTCTCTGTCATAAGCCAGATGTCCTGTCTCTGTTATAAGCCATTTGTCCTGTCTCTGTCATACGCCATATGTCCTGTCTCTGTCATAAGCCATTTGTCCTGTCCCTGTCATAAGCCAGATGTCCTGTCTGTGTTATAAGCCATATGTCCTGTCTCTGTCATGAGCCAGATGTCCTGTCTCTGTCAGAAGCCAGATGTCCTGTCTCTGTCAGAAGCCAGATGTCCTGCCAGCGTTGACGTTTTTCTTACATCATCTAGCACATCTTGATTCAATCAATGTTTCATTACACCCCTTCTTCCCTTACACGTAATTGCATTCCGTAAAGTGCGTTCTTTTCCATAAGTGTGTTCTTTTTTGTAAAGTGCATTCTTTTTTCTTATTGTAAAGGCACATGCTGAATCTATTAACGTTACATTCCCCAAAGTGTTTTCCCCCGTAAAGTGTTCTTTATTGTAGTATACAGGCAACTTGAGTTCTATAAACGTCACAGATTTAAAGATAAATTATCCACATTGAGGAGACATTCAATGAAGATTACATCTTGCTGGAGAAACTTACTTTTTTCAGTAACTGTGTTCTATAAAACTGCATTGCTTCGTGTTATTTTGTATTGTTTACATTTCCACAGCTTTACCACAATTCCCCTAATTTTATTTATACTCACCTTATCCAGAACGTCTCTCAACAATTATCATTTCCATGCACTCTTGCCAAAAATGAATTCATCTTCCTCAATGTTATTTGTCTTAATAAATAATCTTCTTGAATACTGAATTTTTGTTGGAACTAATATGTTCATTCTCTTTTCCGTCTAATGAATTGGTATTACTCTAACAATTATGTTTAAACACGTTTCAGCTGTTTGGTTAAATATCTAGGTTTCAAAAAAGTGCGGAAGCTCACTTAGAACTCAAATGAATCCATACACGTTTTAGTGCATTGGACTGATTTTTCGGTGTAGATTAGCTTTCCCTATTATCAGTATCCATCGCAATCATGCAAACCCACTTTGACTTCTGAGGTACTTGTAATTTACGTCCCCAAGTCAAGGACAAGAAGTCAATATTTTAGTCCAACTGACCGGTGTAGAGGTTGAACCCACTAGCTCAGCATCAGCACACCGGAAGTTTAAGAGCTAGCGTTCTGATATATTCGGCCAAGCTGATCACCAACCATCTGAGTCTCACATCCATATGTAGCCCTAGAAACAGGCATGCTCGTAGATCTCTCACTTTTGTTTTGCTGTATGTTCCATTCCATACAGATTTTAATTGCTTTGCCTGTTTTGGACAATGTTCGTTCCGGGAACGAAAAACGACATGGAACGGAATCAGCCACCTCATTTCACATGTCGTGACCTAACATGTATGAAGGCCTTCACGTCTCCACGGAAGTAGCTGCTATCGGGTTATCTTTACCTAATGTGAAACCTAATGTTTAGCCCGTTGTAAAGCTTATTGTAAAGCCTAACGTGAAGCCTATTGTAAGGCCTATTGAAAGTTGGTCTTGGTGGCGAAGTGGTTAACCCGCCTATCTCGCGATCCGAAGGTTGTGTGTTCGATTCCGGACGCAGTCAATCGCTTCACGAGTACGGTTTTCTATGAAACTCTTGGGGAGTCGTCACTGGAGCTGCGGATATGGTCCTTTATCGACGCTTTCTGCAGACGGCACTGTGGAAATAGACCGAACCATTAGGGATAAAATCCGGTGCAATGTAGTCGAACATGTCGCCTTTGAACTCCCACCTTTAATGTACTGCCTGCGGTTTGACTAGATGGTCCGTACACTGAGGGTAATTGCCCATGCTATGGAGTGCATTTGTGCTGAAATGGTATTGGGAGTGTCTCATACTGGGCAATGTTTGATGGTGGCGGATAAAAATAAACAGGAGTAAGCGAGAAAGGTGATGCAAACAGGCGAAGCGTTCTGGTGCTGGAAGAGAACTAGCGGAAGTGCAGTAAAGTTGAAGACATGGGAACATAAAATATCACGAAGTAATGCAGCCTTACAGAACACATGACGAAAAACATAGGACGCTGCGGCGACTAGCCTTCATTAGCAATCAAACACGCAAAACACAACATATAAACACGCGAAATACAACATATAAACACGCGAAATACACTGTAGTGATTACATTATGCCATAATATCCGAAGGAGAAGAATGAACAGATGGGGGAAAACACAATAGAACAATGAAAAGAAAATAAAGTGAATAAAACTTGCTACTTATCTTTGAATAATATCAGTGGAATCACTGTAAAGGTGAAATTGTCTGTATTTGCTGATGAAAGCTAGTCACCGCAACGTCCTATGTTGTCCGTAATTGTGTAATGTACATTTGCATTACTTCGTGCTGTTTTATATGGCGCTGGAAGAGTGCGAGGCAAGTGTCTGTCTAAGCCGTGGTAATTGGAGAATTTTGTATTGGAAGCTTGCAAGAGGAAAACGGCCTGTGCGTGATCATCTTGTTTGCAGTACTGGCATTGTTACCCTACATGAAGTACCATAACCACGTGAGGAAGATGGCAGGCCTTCACGGCTTTTATAACACATGAAATCTGGGTCAGGTAATCCTCCTTGGTGACCGAGGAAAAGGAGGTGTAATTTCCCTTTGGAATTATGACGAATTGCAATTTCAGACCGTTAAAATCCAATGTAATAGTAATTCTTTTGTATTGGTGAATGTTAATGTCTGCAATGCAACTTTTATGGAATGGGGTCAATGTGGAGACAACATCGATACCAAGATCGTGAATCGTTCGAGGATGCGCTAGTTGCCATCGACTTCCTCTGTAGTAACTGTGATGATTTAGCCAGAACAGCCCCACCCCCCACCCCCCATGGCAAGAGGATAGTGTTGTTGATGAGACGCTGGTATCTTCCTCTCGTCCCCCCAGCTGGTGTCTTCCTCTCTAACCCCAGCCTGTGGAAGGGGAGTTTTAGAGTATCAAGACAGTGAATACTGCTCGTGTATTCTGTTATTAGCGAAAGGTAAACTCAAAATACACAGGGAGAGCCTTTCTTTAAATATGACAGAAGTCAAGAATTGATAAAAGCGTTCGTTCTTATATATCTGGTGCGCTACTGCCGAGGCAGCGGCTTCAATCCTTACCCCGCAATTCGGACTAAAATGTTGACTTCTCGTCCTTGACTTCATTATCATTAAGTGCCATGCCTATTTGACATTAATGACTCTCCACAGACCTCGGTCCTTAGTTTTTCGGATAGACTCTGCTGATGATATTCCTCCACGCCACTGTCTCAATTCATTCAGCACTATTTCTCTTGGTCTGCCTATACCTCTCTTCAAGTTGTCCGGATGTTCTTCAATGCCTATCTTCGCATCACTTGACCAAAGAGAGCTCATGACCAAAGAAAGCGTTACTTGGGGACGTAAATTACAAGTACCTCTGTACTTGCAGTGGGTTCGCCTGATGGCGAAGGACATTGGTAATATTTTAGTATGAAGGAAAGCTAATCCACACGCAGAAACTCTGCCCAGTGCACAAGAAGTAGCGGCATGTGATGGATTATGCTTTAATCAAAAGCGAACGAACGTTAACATGAAAAAAAAAAAATGACAATTCAGGCTGCTATCGTGTAAGGAACTTCAGATGAAGTAAGCGCAAGATGCTCTGCAGTGGAAGGAAGAGAAGAGAACAACCACAATTGGAACGATGCAGTGGAAAGTGACTGAGTGGACCAACGATTGCATCTTGCACAATGGCACGAAGCCTGGAAGACACGTACTGAAATACTAGAACCCTAGGTGCTAGTGCCACAGATCCGTGTTGGTTAAGTTACCCAATTTCAGAATGTCGCGAATGACGCTAATGAGCTGTCAGTAGCGCAGGAATCCTGCTAGAGCAGTGGTTCTCAACCTTTTGTGGCTCATGCGCCCCTTCACTATATGTTTAGAACGCAATCTCTCCCCCCCCCCACCTTCGTATTTCTTCCCTATAAATCCCCCCCCCCCCCGACCCCTACACAGTGTACCTAAAAATTGAAGCTAAATTTAATAACACATACTAGAAAAAGTCTAGAGGTCTACATACACCGTGATGTGTGGATCTACTTACATTATTAAATGAACATCAGAAAGGCGAGAAGTACAGAACCGTAAAGTATGGAGGAAAAAACAATATCAAGTAATCAGTTCTTGTATTATCACGATCTTGAAATAATCTTTATTCCCCCTCTCTGAAACCATAAATCCCCCCCCCCCCCTTTTACACCCGTGGAGGAATTCTCCACCGGTTGAGAACCACTGTGCTAGAGAGTAGCAGCCGAGACGTCCATGCAGTTGTTCTGTCGATTACCTACAGCTACGGCCGGTTCAGCAAATAACATAAATATTCTTAGCTTGTTGAGCGGCTACTGTCGACATACTCTTTGAGATGTCCTACTGCTTTGAATGTAGCTGCGATAGAGTAGTGGCTAGTAGAATTGGCCGTGGGCCGTTGGTTATTTATTCAATCCCCACAATACCACAACATCCAGCTTAAGAATGGAAGTGGAGGCAGTCACTGCGGCTCTCCGCTGGATGGAGAATACGACACACACACACACACACATCGTGATTGTAACTGACTCAGAAAGCATGCTGGCGAGGGTGGGGACGGGCAGACTTCGTGCGGAGTGGCTTGCTTCGCTTCGGAGGTCACAGGTGACAAGCATCGCCTGGATCTTTTCTCTGGGGCATGCCGGTTTGCTGGGAAATGAACAGGCGGACAGATTGGCTGTCTCTGCAGCACTTGGTGGAGTATTGATACATGACAAGGCAGGCGTGGTTGCGGCCTTGTGGGAGCACGTGCACACCTCGGAGGAGCATATGGATTACCATGGTCTGGCAAGAATGAGACAACGAGGAGTGACGAAGGGATCTGACCGACGCTCAGCGCTCGAAGGAAAGGCGAGACGGATTTGTAATCAGATTGCTACTGGTACTATTAGTGATGGAACTCTTCGCTGGCTGCTGAGGATGGGGACGGAGCACTTATGGGAATGCCCCGAATGCTGTGATGTCGATTCCTAAATCAATCAATCAATCAATCAATCCCCATCGAGGAATTATTCTGTGAAGCAAAAAAGTAAGGGGGTGGGGGTGTGGAGGGTGGGGATATTGACCATATCTGCTACCTAGTACCGATTTTTGTATACGAATCTGGGGCTAGCACCTATACCCAATACATTTCAAGGTCAGGAAACGCTTGCTTTACTTTACTGACTGCTACAGGTTCTTTAATGCGTGCAGTGTCACAGAGAACCTATACACTTTCGTCCTTATGCGAGAATGTTAGAAATCAGAGCAACTGAGCTAAAAGCTATCAATGCTGGATCTGGAGGAGGGGAAAAATAAGAGGGGGGGGGGGTGCATATGAAATAATAGATACACAATATCACATGCTGTATTATACTATTGGTTGTGGGGGAGCATATGCAGCGTCGGGGCTAGCTCAGTCACCCACCCTTCCCTGATGGTCATGGGTTCAAATCTCAGGGGAGGATTCCTATGGTGGCTACGTTAAACAGAATTCGTCTTGGCGTCATGAAACAACATGGCCATTTTCTGGAAGGAAATACCGCTGCTGTTCTATACGGTCAAACAAATATAGGCATGTAGACAAATATACAACGATGGCATGGAAACGAGGCCTTTTGCCTGTTTGGTGTTCGTTGGAGGGAAACTATTTTGCTTTCTTCCAGTCAGCGGAAAGACGAGCAGACGATAAAAATTGGCGCGGTTTGTTGCATTTGTGTAAGAGGAAGACAGGTCGATACTATTGGATCTCAAATTGGAAGTTGTCAGAGATGGCTGCCTGCTGTCAGTCGTGAGCTTTCTGCTCAATTTGCCTCTTGATTCGCTTAAGTAAAATAGGACATTTCAAACAGGCGAGACGTGTAATGGCTGATAATGAACTTCTATACCGTCTAGATAGCTGTGTAATTTACTACTGCCTACCTACCTGCCCGCCTGCCTACCAGCCAGGCTACGTATCTACCTACCTTTCTATCTACCTACCTACCTATCTGCCTGCCTATTTAACTACATACCTACCTACCTGCCTACCTGCGTACTACCTATTGCCTGCGTACTACCTACCTGCCTGCGTACCTACGTACTACTTACTTGCCTGCCCTACTGCTTGCCTACCTACCAATCTACCAGCCTACATACCTACCTAAATGCCTGTCTGCCTGCCTACCTACAAACTCTACTTAACCTAGCTAGCTAACTACATACCTGCCTGTCTAACTATCTGTCTACATTACATACCTATTCTACTTGTCCCACCTAACCTACCAACCTATCTGCCTACCTAACTACCTACCTACCTAATTACCTACCTACCTACCAACCAACCAACCAACCAAAGAACCAACCAACCTACCAACCTACCTACCTACCTACCTACTAACTTGTTTGTACACTTGTCTACAAACTCTGTGAACTTACCTACCTAACCATCCATCTACGTATCACCTATCTACCTTTTTCAAACTTTGCGTAGAAAAAAACTGCCTACATATATGTCTACTTATCCTATTCAAATAACTATTTACCTACATACATGCTTGCCTACCTGCTTATGTCCCTAATTACCCAAATGAAAAAAAAAATATTCCGAAATAGTTTCCTGAAATGGGTATGAACGTGATTAGGTCTTCACAATTTGTAGATCTGAATGCATTGAAGAATAGCTGGCCGTCCTTTCCCTCATTTAGCAGGCGAAGAGCCCGGGGGTCGAACCCTTGTCCAACAGTGCTGATGTCATTATCAGCTCAGTTTCCTATCAACTTTGCACTCTACCTACCAAGCTAAATAATTTACGTTAATACAGTTCTACCTATCTGCCTCACCTGTTTCCTAGTTTTCCGGCATTGTCTGTCTATCTATCTGTCTGTCTTTCCATCTGCTTGTATCTTCACACATACATTTCTTTCACATGTTGTCTTTCCATTCGTACACATATCTTCATATTTGCTTAACAATTTTGTCACGCGTCACCCGGAATCCCAGCAATCAGGTTTCATGAATGGCGGTGTGCTGACAACTGTAAGGTTTCGTCCGAATAGTATTCTTCATTTAGTTAACAACATGTAGAGGATCTAAAACTCGCAGACACATCAATGCTGGTGCATCTTAAATATGCCATCTCGTCTTTACATGTATGCCTTCCTTGTTTTTTACACACTAGAATTACGTTTTACTGTGAGGTTTCCGAAGTTAATCATTGGACACAACTCAACATTGACATGGCTATCAGGATGTTAATTATTGGACACTACTGATCGTTGACATGGCGATCAGGAAGTTAATTATTGTACACTACTCAGCGTTGACAAGGCTATTATCAAGTTAATCATTGAATACTACTTAACGGTGATTTACACCGATGGGTCAGTGGTGAGAAACGGATGTAGTGGTTGGGGTTTCATTGCTGAGGATAATGGACGATGCTTGACAAAGGAGAGTCTGGCATATAAGACTACGACCTCCAGCATGAGAATGGTGGTTGAAGAAGTAACACGGCATTTAGTTGGTTAGAGGGGACCACTGCAAAACACACTGGATTCATTAGGTACTCAAGGAGTATGCTTAGTAAGATGGAGAAATAACGTTTCGTGTGGAATAGCTATCCTCGCTTCAGAGGTCATACATTGTGAGAATTGTAAGAATATTTTGCCATAGCCATGCGGAAGTGCGGGGGGAACGAACAGGCTGATAGACTGGTAGCGAATGCACCTCTTGGTGGTATATTACCTGTGGACAAGGGGAGGTGGTCGAGCGGCTGTGGGACCAGGTGGAGAAGGCGGGGGAACAGACTGAGAACCCGTATGTGTAAAGAATGATATTGCGGGGAAGGGTTCTGGAAGAATCTCAAAATTGAGCGGGGAGACAAGGAGAACTTTCAATCAGTGGTGGGAACAATTAGTAGTATGACTCTTCATTGGCCGTTGAACTAGGGGAACGGAGCGCGTATGGGAATGTCCTGAGTGATGTCGGTTCGTAGCTCATCTCAACTCAACGCTGACAAGACTATAGCGAAGTTAATTATTGGACACTACTCAACGTTGACACGGCGATTACAAAGTTATTCATTTGAGACTACTCAAAGTTGACAAATCTATCACACAGCTAATCATTTGACATGACTCAACTCTATCTAGCATGACGATCACCAAGTTAATTATCTCACACTACTCAACGTTGACATGGCGATCACCAAGTTAATCATCTCACACCACTCAGCACAGTGATCACCAAGTTAGTCATCTCACTCTATTCAACGCTGACACAGTGATCACCAAGTTAATCATCTCACTCTATTCAACGCTATCACGGTGATCACCGAGTTAATCATCTCACACTACTCAACGTTGACATGGCGATCACCGAGTTAATCATGTCACCCTATTCAACGCTGACACAATGATCACCAAGTTAATCATCTCACACTACTCAACGCTGACCCAGTGATCATCAAGTTAATCATCTTACTCTATTCAACGCTATCACGGCGATCACCAAGTTTATCATGTTACACTACTCAACGCTGACAGTGATCACCAAGTTAAACATCTTACACTACTCAACGCTGACAGTGATCACCAAGTTAAACATCTCACACTATTCAAAGTTTGCACAAAGATCACCAAGTTAATCATCTCACACTACTCAACGATGACACGGCGATCACCCAGTTAAATATCTCACACTACTCAACGCTGACACAGTGATCATCAAGTTAAACATCTCACACTAATCAACGCTGACACAATGATCACCAAGTTAATGATCTCACACTACTCAACGCTGATACGGCGATCGCCAAGTTATAAGGGTCTAAGTCTGTGCTCAGTAGGTTAAGCCACACAACCATCTTCTGAAATTATTCTCCGTATTATAGTACAAGTACATGTCGTATTGCATAAGTGATCATGTCTGTCCACAGCCTTTTCTTTCTATAGAGCTTTCATTCATTTCTGATACCGACGTTCCTTCCTACCGTAATGTCGAACCGTCCAGCATCTCCTCTTTTGTTCTCACAAGGCTTCTCTTGACAACCATTTAATGTGAAAGATATTCATATTGTCATATCTAGACACTCGAAGAGTCGCTGTTAAATATGCAGTTGGTAGGTTCGAATCTCAATATGCCCACACCCAACATTTGAAGTTATACTTTTTTTTTTTTATTGTGTTCTATGATCTATACTTCGTCCCTTGACTTCAAGGTAAGTCTCAGCGTTAGTGATATGATTTTACACAATGAAGGGTATAGGACATTTGGTACTATCTCCATATGTTTGGACTACTTGGCACAAAGAGGATGATGGGGTCAATGTCACGTCTGCCGTTTTTATTTCCCATGAATTTTCTTGGTGCTCATTTTAGGTTGAGTCACATAATTTCAAAGGATTCAAAAACAACAACAGCAACGAAAATACTAAAGCACTGCAGGCTTAGAACGCCTGACCAGCCGTAAACATCTATGATTTTCTCCAAAATATGTCCTGTCATAGTCTTTCACTTGTGCGACTACAGAATCATACACCTGCGGACTTACCAACGTAGACAAAGGTGCTGGAACAGATACAGATTTCAGAATAAGACTACAGAAGAAGCTTTTATAACACTAGTAAATTTGTGGGAGTTAACAGAAATTCAGCTTAGCACACAACTCAGAATATTTAATCGTAAATTTAAATTGGTACTGCTGTAAAGATCAGATCACGGAGAACAACGAAAACGACTACAAATAAACTACAACGGAAACAATAACGTATAAACTATAAACATTCACTAACTGGTACCTGCGCTATTTACATAGAATAACATATAACAACATCTAGTATGTAGCTCATGGAGAGAACTAGACAAATACAATATAGAGCTCACGGAGAGAACTACATGCATGACAATTTAGAGCTCATGGAGAGAACTAGACAAATACAATATGGAGCTCATGGAGAGAACTACATGCATGACAATTTAGAGCTCATGGAGAGAACTATACAAATACAATATGGAGCTCATGGAGAGAACTAGACATATAGCAATGTAGAGCTCGTGGAGAGAACTACAGAAATACGAGTGTGGAGCTCATGGAGAGAATAGACAAATACCAATGTAGATCACGTGGAGAGAACTAGACAAATACCAATGTAGAGCTCATGGAGGGAATTAGACAAATAGCAATGTGGAGCTCATGGAGGGAATTAGACAAAAACCAATGTAGAGCTCATAGAGAGAACTAGACAAATAGCAATGTGGAGCTCATGGAAAGAAATTAGACAAACATCAATGTGGAGCTCATGGAGCGAAATTAGACAAATGCCAACGCGGAGCTCATGGAGAGAAATTAGACAAATGCCGATGTGGAGCTCATGGAGAGAAATTAGACAAATGCCAATGTAGAGCTTATGGAGAGAACTAGGCAAACACTAATGTGGAGCTCGTGGATAGAACTAGACAAATACTAATGTAAAGCTCATGGAGAGAACTGGACAAATACTAATATGGAGCTAATGGAGAGAACTAGACAAATACCAATGTGGAGCTCATGGAGAGAAATTAGACAAATACCAATGTGGAGCTCATGGAGAGAAATTAGACAAATACCAATGTGGGGCTCATGGAGAGAAATTAGACAAATACCAATGTGGAGCTCATGGAGAGGAATTAGACAAATACCAATGTGGAGCTCATGGAGAGAAATTAGACAAATACCAATGTAGAGCTCATGGAGAGAAATTAGACAAACACCAATGTAGAGCTCATGGAGAGGAATTAGACAAATGCCAATGTGGAGCTCATGGAGAGGAATTAGACAAATGCCAATATGGAGCTCATGGAGTGAAATTAGACAAACACCAATGTAGAGCTCATGGAGAGGAATTAGACAAATGCCAATGTGGAGCTCATGGAGAGGAATTAGACAAATGCCAATATGGAGCTCATGGAGAGAAATTAGACAAACACCAACGTGGAGCTCATGGAGAGGAATTAGACAAATGCCGATGTGGAGCTCATGGAGAGGAATTAGACAAATGCCAATGTGGAGCTCATGGAGAGAAATTAGACAAACACCAACGTGGAGCTAATGGAGAGGAATTAGACAAATGCCAATGTGGAGCTCATGGAGAGGAATTAGACAAATGCCAATGTGGAGCTCATGGAGAGAAATTAGACAAATACCAAAGTGGAGCTCATGGAGAGGAATTAGACAAATGCCAATGTGGAGCTCATGGAGAGAAATTGGACAAATGCCAATGTGGAGCTCATGGAGAGGAATTAGACAAATACCAAAGTGGAGCTCATGGAGAGAAATTAGACAAATACCAAAGTGGAGCTCATGGAGAGAATTAGACAAATGCCAATGTGGAGCTCATGGAGAGAAATTAGACAAATACCAAAGTGGAGCTCATGGAGAGAAATTAGACAAATGCCAATGTGGAGCTCATGGAGAGAAATTGGACAAATGCCAATGTGGAGCTCATGGAGAGAACTATGCAAACACTAATATGGAGCTCGTGGAGAGAACTAGACAAATACTAATGTGGAGCTCATGGAGAGAACTAGACAAATACTAATATGGAGCTAATGGAGAGAACTAGACAAATACTAACGTGGAGCTCATGGAGAGAACTAGGCAAACACTAATGTGGAGCTCATGGAGAGAACTAGACAAATACTAATATGGAGCTAATGGAGAGAACTAGACAAATATTAATGTGGAGCTCATGGAGAGAACTAGGCAAACACTAATTTGGAGCTAATGGAGAGAACTAGACAAATACTAATATGGAGCTAATGGAGAGAACTAGACAAATACTAATGTGGATCTCACGGAGAGAACTAGGCAAACACTAGTGTGGAGCTCATGGAGAGAACTAGACAAATACTAATATGGAGCTAATGGAGAGAACTAGACAAATACTAATGTGGATCTCAAGGAGAGAACTAGGCAAACACTAATGTGGAGCTCATGGAGAGAACTAGACAAATACTAATATGGAGCTAATGGAGAGAACTAGGCAAATACCAATGTGGAGCTCATGGAGAGAACTAGACAAATACTAATGTGGAGCTCATTGAGAGAACTAGACAAATAATAATGTTGAGCTCATGGAGAGAACTAGACAAATACCAATGTGGAACTCATGGAAATAACTAGACAAATACCAATGTATAGCTCATATAGAGAAATAGTCAAATACCAATGTGGAGCTCATGGAGAGAACTAGACATATACCAGTGTGGCGCTCGTGGAGAGAACTAGACACATATAATTGAACGAAGAGGTGAAAGAAAAGACACTGGCGCCGGTTAGGCCATCCATTGTGAAAACCCGAGAATGGTATGACTAGTAAAACCTCAGTCTGGAAACCACAGGACAAAAGTAACAGAGGAAAAACACACGGAGAAGAGAAGCAAGAACATGAACAATATGGGAAAGTCATGGACAGAGCTGCACGGGATATCTAAAGATATGGATCTTAGATTGAGTTGATTGAGGGACTAACACCGTTTGAGGGAGGGAAGTTTAAGTTAAACCACACCGTCTGTCAAAAGATTCAAAAACAACAACAGCAACAACGAAGATATAAGAGAATTGCTGGCGTGAGAACGACTGACAAGCCGTACACATCTATCTGTCTTTCTCCAAGACATGCCAGGTCATAATCTTTCAGCTGGGCCACTCGTCACAGCTCAAGCTCAGTTCAAATAATTTCCCACAGGCCAGATTCTACATGCCGCCCCTCCTGCTCCACACAGCAGGTAATATGCATACCTGGAATTGACATGGGTCAGGTAGCAACGTTAAAACCGTTAAGAAGCATGTGTCTGTCAATGATATTTAAGTGTAGTGAAACGTTACAAGAGAACCTGTGCTACGAGGAGCAAGGGGGTTGTCAAATCTAAAGGAATTATGGCTCCAATTAAATGTGGAATGTAAGCTAAACATGTGTTAATTGGAAACACTCGAATTTATGTTGTCTAATATATACCCGGCCGGTCTTCCTGGCCTTGGAGTTAGCGACTTTCTCCGTAATCCCGTTTACCCATGTGAGCTAACTCAGCTGCGCGAGAATCGGTAGCGGTTCTCGCCGTGCCCGTTACTTACGGGGGTATGTGAGCCGTTTGCTCAGAAAGCAATGGCAGACTACTGAGTGTAATCTTGCCAAGAAATCAACAACAGTGGTAAAATGCTGGTGTTGACAGCGATGTCATGTAAATAGGATATGCAATTATATAAGGGGCGTTTATTTGAAATCTGTTCGTGCCGCATCGCGCGTAATTGCGTATGTTGAACATGATCATGGCATAGTCATGTGATAAGTACAAAGCAATGAATAAAATAGCACGTGCTTATCGTCCAATGATGCACAGGTTCTGTTTCTGACCGTTGAGAAAATGGCCGAGTTGATCCAAAATCCGTCCAAAGAAGCTCAACAAGTGGTGATTGTTTCTTTTATTTGAAGGATGTCGACCAGTGAACATTCATCGAAGAATGCAGCGTACGGTAACAAATGTGTGTCGAAGACAACAGTGACAGACTGGGCACGAATGTTTCGGAAAGGACGTCAGTTCACGACAGATCTTCGATGGCCGGGTCAAGCGCATATTGTTGCAAAAAACATCGCCAAACTTGATGCAGCAGTACAGATGAACTGTTGTAGAAGCATATGTTCGCTAGCGAAAGAATTTGATGTGTCAATTGGGACAATTCAAACGGTCGTTCGTAAGAAACTGCAATATCGGAAGGTGTGTTCACGGTGGATACCACGGATGTTGACCGACCACCAAACAGAGGAACGCATGGCATGGTTTTTGAACCACTTGCTGCGTTACAGAGTGGAGGGTGATGAATTTCTCTTCCGCATAGTAGCATGTGATGAATCATGGTGTCACCACTGTGAGCCAAGCAGCAAAAGAGAGAGCATGCAATCGAAGCATGCTGGATCACCAAAAGCCAGAACAATATATTTACAGATTTCCGCTGGTAAGGTTGTGCTGAGCGCATTTCTTGATCATGAAGAGCTTTTGTTGGCCAACTTTAAAGAACCTAGTGTCAACATCAACTCTACCCACTACTTGCAAACACTAGACAAGCTGCAAAAAGCCATCAAGAATAAACGACCCGGCATGCTTTCTCGCGGTGTAATTTTGTTGCACGATAATGCTCGTCTGCATGTCGCAAAGATTGTGCAGGAAGCATTAGCAAGGAAAAAGTGGGATATTCTGCAACATCCAGCTTAATGTCCTGATTTGTCACCAAGTGATTTTCATTTATTCGGACCTCTAAAAAAAGCTCTCAAAGGGCAACGATTTCACACAGATGCAGACGTAATGAACGCGGTAAACACTTGGTTCACTGACAACCTGAATTCTTTTTTTTTGCGGAGGCATTCACCGCCTACCTAAGCAATAGGATACTTGCCTGAATGCCTACGGCGACTTCTTCTGACCAGCCCATGGTGCATAATTCATTCAAAATGAATGCTTTGTTTAATTCTACCACACCTGTTAATGTTTCTTTCATGCTTTTGTATTAAAGCCAGTGGAACGGGCTTCAAATGAAGGCCCCTAACACACACACACACACACACACACACACACACACACACACACACACACACACACACTCACACACACACGCACGCACGCACGCACACACAAGGGCTTTAGAACGCGGTTCGTGAGCCGCTTACCAGGCGTTCGAAACTCAGCCGCGACCGTTTGTGCAGCAGACCTTGTCACGTTGTGTTACATCGTGCTGGTATGGGAGCCGGTCATTCAGAAAGTAATGGCAAACTGCTGAACGTAAAATTTGCTTAGTACATCAACATCAGCTGAAAAATGCTGGTGTTGACTGCAGCGTCCTGCAAGGGATATGCAACATTTAAAAAAAACACATATATACTTAACTGGCGCTGTGACTTTGGGGGATAGTCAGACGCGCAGTTTCATAATTCCGCGACACACTGAGTCGTGGGTTCGAAATTAGTCGTTAGCAATTTGGAAGCAGAATGCTTTGCGTTATTTGATATTGATGGAATGAGGCGACGGCCGTTCAGAAAGCAATGACAAACTACTGAACTAACATTGCCAAGAAAATCATAAAAGTACAATAAATGCTACTTGTGACTGCGACGTCGTGTACAGGACATGTAATTAACACATATACTAACATTAGGGAGCCTCGGTTGTGAAGTAGCTAGCACGTTTGCCTGCTAATCGAGTGATCCTCTGTTCGATCCCCCATCGAGGTAGCCATTAAAACAAAATTGACTTTGACATCCATATCGATCCAGCCTCAAATTTGTATCAGAAAATATTCAAGGAAGTCAAAACAGCAGGCGTGAGACTGACTTCATCACCAAGCGAGTGCCGACTGGTTTATTGATCTATACAGTACGGAGTTAGCACCATTTATCCAGTACGCCGCAGGGCGCAGACAAAAGTCCCTTTCTAGATTTTTTTCTGGCATTGCTACCACTGGTAAACACTGTGCTGTTTACAAAAGCTGCATGTTGTTTTTTAATTCTACGCCAGGTCTAATCCTGTGACAATACAACTGCAACAACGCTAATCCTGTTATATTACATCTACGACAGCTTTAATCCTATTCCATTACATCTATAAGACTCTAATCCTGTTACATTACATCTAAGACAGCTCTAATCCTGTTACATTACATCTACGACAGCTCTAATCCTGTTACATTACATCTATGACAGCTCTAATCATGTTACATTACATCTACAACAGCTCTAAACCTGTTACATTACATCTACGACAGCTCTAATCCTGTTACATTACATCTACGGCAGCTCTAATCATGTTACATTACATCTACAACAGCTCTAATCCTGTTACATTACATCTACGGCAGCTCTAATCATGTTACATTACGTCTACAACAGCTCTAATCATGTTACATTACATCTACAACAGCTCTAATCCTGTTACATTACATCTACGGCAGCTCTAATCATGTTACATTACATCTACGACAGCTCTAATCCTGTTACATTACATCTACAACAGCTCTAATCCTGTTACATTACATCTACGACAGCTCTAATCCTGTTACATTACATCTACAACAGCTCTAATCCTGTTACATTACATCTACGACAGCTCTAATCCTGTTACATTACATCTACAACAGCTCTAATCCTGTTACATTACATCTACGGCAGCTCTAATCATGTTACATTACATCTACGGCAGCTCTAATCATGTTACATTACATCTACGACAGCTCTAATCCTGTTACATTACATCTACGACAGCGATAATCCTATCCCATTACATCTACAACAGCTCTAATCCTGTTACATTACATCTACGACAGCTCTAATCCTATCCCATTACATCTACGACAGCTCTAATCCTATTCCATTACATCTACAACAGCTCTAATCCTGTTACATTACATCTACGGCAGCTCTAATCATGTTTTATTACGTCTACACCAGCTCTAATCATGTTACATTACATCTACAACAGCTCTAATCCTGTTACATTACATCTACGGCAGCTCGAATCATGTTACATTACATTTACGGCAGCTCTAATCATGTTACATTACATCTACGACAGCTCTAAGCCTGTTACATTACATCTACGACAGCGCTAATCCTATCCCATTACATATACGACAGCTCTAGTCCTATTCCATTACATCTACAGCAGCTCTAATCATGTTACATTACATCTACGGCAGCTCTAATCATGTTACATTACATCTACAACAGCTCTAATCATGTTACATTACATCTATGACAGCTCTAATCCTATTCCATTACATCTACGGACAGCTCTAATCATGTTACATTACCTCTACGACAGCTCTAATCATGTTACATTACATCTACGACAGCTCTAATCATGTTACATTACATCTACGACAGCTCTAATCATGTTACATTACATCTACGGCAGCTCTAGTCATGTTACATTACATCTACGACAGCTCTATTCCTGTTACATTACATCTACGACAGCTCTAATCATGTTACATTACATCTACGGCAGCTCTAATCATGTTACATTACATCTACGGCAGGCTCTAATCATGTTACATTACATCTACGGCAGCTCTAATCATGTTACATTACATCTACGGCAGCTCTAGTCCTGTTACATTACATCTACGACAGCTCTAATCATGTTACATTACATCTACGACAGCTCTAATCATGTTACATTACATCTACGACAGCTCTAATAATGTTACATTACATCTACGGCAGCTCTAATCATGTTACATTACATCTACGACAGCTCTAATCATGTTACATTACATCTACGACAGCTCTAATCATGTTACATTACATCTACGACAGCTCTAATCATGTTACATTACATCTACGACAGCTCTAATCCTGTTACATTACATCTACGGCAGCTCTAATCATGTTACATTACATCTACGACAGCTCTAATCATGTTACATTACATCTACGGCAGCTCTAATCATGTTACATTACATCTACGGCAGCTCTAATCATGTTTCATTACATCTACGGCAGCTCTAATCCTATCCCATTACATCTACGACAGCTCTAATCCTGTTACATTACATCTACGACAGCTCTAATCCTATCCCATTACATCTACGACAACTCTAATCCTATTTCATTACATCTACGACAGCTCTAATCCTATTCCATTACATCTACGACAGCTCTAATCCTATCCCATTACATCTACGACAGCTCTAATCCTATTCCATTACATCTACGACAGCTCTAATCATGTTACATTACATCTACGGCAACTCTAATCATGTTACATTACATCTACGGCAGCTCTAATCATGGTACATTACATCTACGGCAGCTCTAATTCTATTCCATTACATCTACGACAGCTCTAATCATGTTACATTACATCTACGACAGCTCTAATCATGTTACATTACATCTGCGACATCTCTAATCCTATCCCATTACATCTACGACAGCTCTAATCCTATTCCATTACATCTACGACAGCTCTAATCCTATTTCATTACATATACAACAGCTCTAATCCTGTTACATTACATCTACGACAGCTCTAATCCTGTTACATTACATCTACGACAGCTCTAATCCTATTCCATTACATCTACGTCAGCTCTAATCCTATTCCATTACATCTACGGCAGCTCTAATCATGTTACATTACATCTACGACAGCTCTAATCATGTTACATTACATCTACGGCAGCTCTAATCCTGTTACATTACATCTACGACAGCTCTATGATTGAAACATAAAGTTACCATACGATAGTACTACACCTTGTTCATTACATTTACAATGTCTTTGTGACTTCCATTACATTTAAAATAGCTCTATGACTGTCCGATTACATTTACAATGACTCTTTGATTGTTCTATTAAATTTACAATAGCTCTCTGACTGATCTATTACATTTACGATAGCATAGTATCTGTTTTATTACATTCGTGACAGCCCAATGCCTGTTACATTACATTTACAACTCTATGTCTGTCACAGTAATATATAAAGAATATTTTGGCGTAATCTTTCATTGCCGGCTTCGTGGCTTAGAGGTTATGACTTTTCTCCGTAATCTCGTATACTCTCGTGGGTTAACGTGTTGACGGCAAGAATCAGCGGTGGTTCGAATTGCATCGATAACTTGCGGGGTATGTGAGCCGGCGCTCAGAAAGCAATGGCAAACTACTGAACGTAATCTTGCCAAGAAATCAACATACAACTGAAAGATGCTGGTGTTGACAGCAATGTCCTGTAAAGGATATGCAAAAAAAAAAAAAAAATCTTTCATTAAGAACACAGTAAACTTTTTGTCATACTCTTTTACACGGTGATCTTTCTTATCTGAAACTGACGATGAGGACGGGAACATTTTCGAAACGTAGGTTACTGTTTTCATTGAGAACACAGTCAGCATCGGTGTCGCACACACAGACACATACGCTAAACAGCAAAACAAGAAAAACATGACATCTGAAAGAGCATTCTTGAGAATAGCGTCTTTCTAAAAGACGAGATTAGAAATGATGATGTTTGTTCTTTTTTGTTTATTTTTTTTTTTTGGGTTGTATGTTTATTCTCTTTGAACTCAAGCGTGGTCCATAAAAGTGCTACTTCTAGTTGCTGCCACTACTGTGGAGTTCACTCGACAGATTTTGCGTGTGGATTAGTTTTCCCTATTACCAGTGTCCCTCGCCACCAAGAGAGTGCACTCAGACTTCTGAAGTACTTGTAATTTACATCGCCAAGTCATGAACGAGAAGTCAAAATTTTAGTACAGCTGATCAGTGTAGGGATTGAACCCGCTACTTCGGCATGATGTTTTGGTCATGTGATGAGAAGAGAGGCATTGGGGAACATCATGACAACTGGAAAGATAGAGGGGAAGAGAGGCAGAGGCTGACCAAGAGAAATGATGATGGATGGATTAATACGGTGGCATGGAAGAATATTAACAGCAGAGTTGATCCAGAAAACCAAAGACCGAGATCTGTGGAGAGTCATGGACGTCTACGCAAATGGGCATGGCACTTGATGATGATGATCTCGGCATCAGCACATTGGAAGTATAAGAGCAAGAGCTCTTATAAATTCGGTTATGTTGACCTAACAATGATGTTGAAAAACATAGCACGTATTCCTGCAATGAATTTATAGAAAGACCGCAATTTATCAACTTTCCATCGGTCAGGAAAGAAGATACAGATAAGCTCTACCTATCTGTGTACATGCCCTTGCCAAGTAATACCTCAAATATACATTGAGATTTCTCGTTGGCCTATTCATAAAGTTTCAGATTTTCATATCTAACAGAGCTCTTACTTGCTGAAATTTGATAGTTTTCTCAAGCCATTTTCGGGTCGAATTATTCTCGTCTCCCCATACACCTGAGCGGAAAACGAAATCCCATTTTCTCTCAGCGTGTATATAGTATTTCAGGACACACATGTCGTGCGAATAGACTATGGCTATGACCTTGGCCTATTCATGGGGTCAAAAGAGTTCATGTAACATGCTTATAAGTTATAGCGACGTATCTAAGGTCATCTATGAAAAATCTTCCAGTGTAGTGATTTCCATTCCTTGTCTAGTGCTTAAGACGCATCAAACTAAAGCCGATTTTCGGTTCATTGCGAAGAATAAATGAAGCGGCTTTTCTGGCTATAATGTCTGTAGCATCTCAATCATTTCATTTCTAGTATGAAAGTAACAAGTCTGGTACTTTCAATGACGGGGCTTTCTTCGTGGATGTTTCATATTTTGGTCATGGCTGCGCGCGCATATTCACGGAAACACACACAGTCACACATACATGTGTGTGTGTGTGTGTGTGTGTGTGTGTGTGTGTGTGTGTGTGTGTGTGAGTTTGGCTGAGAGGTTTAAGACGCTCGGCTTAAACTTCCTGTACGCTGACGAGGGTAAGTGGGCTCACCCCACACAATGGTCGGTCAGCTGGACTGCAATGTTGTCTTCCGTTCAGAAAGTCATAGCAACATTCTGAAGGTACAATTGACTATAACATCAACTTGGGGTTGATCGCAACGTCCTGCAACGTCATATATATGTATATATATTTGCGATCAACTTAATTCCCTGGTTGTTGTTTTTTTCTAGGTAATTTTGCGTTCAACAGTTTCCCTATGCTTTCTACACGAGAAGTTAACATTTAAGACCAAACTAACGCGTGAAGAAAACAATATTGCTACCTACTTCGTCATCAGGGTACTGGAAGTTAAAGAGCTAGAGGGTTGTTATTCCCTCGATTACGTCGACGTCCCCTTTTATATATATATATATAAGGTTGGAGAATAGAGTATGCTGAGCTTAAGCGAGTTAGTGAGAACAAAAGAGAGTGGAAGGAGAGGAACGTGATTAGGCGGCTTCAATAGGAGCCTTCAGTCTGAATTACGTCATTATTGTGTGAACACCCACCCACCCACTTACACACACGCACACAAACACAAGGCACGATGAACATTAACATATTTATATAAAATCAAACAAAAAATAATATCCACACACAAAGCCATACGTCAGTCAAAATAATCTACAATGTGGAAAGCGAAAATACCACAAACATTAAACATCCTGACATCCTGGCTCCAAACATGGCAACAATAGGGACTCGTCAAAGAAATGCATAGGGAGACTGGTCATAGCGATGCAGAAATTATAGGTCATAAATAAATACATGGAGTATTGTTTGGCGCTCATAGAAGTAAGTAGAGACTAGAGGACGCAGTAGCCAACATACACATTGAAAGCTATAGTTCCGACCCAGTTTTGAATCTGTCATCTGTCACCTCGCTGCAGGAATAAGTGTACTTCGACGCATGACCAACTAGACACCCCTAAATATAGATGTCTTCATTAGCCAGATCCATCATACATATTAATCCACAACTATGGAATACGGACATAATTCGTATCTAACCATTGAGATAGCACCATGGGTCCCAGATTTATATATTAAACCAACATAGGTCAAATAAAAAACATACAAACACATCGGGTCCATTATATTCAAAAACATTTAAAGAAGGAAAATGATTGGTCGGTTCCAATGTTGTATACGTACTACACAGGAAATCAATTGGGGAACTCTTTAATGCCACTAAGACAGTTAATACATAAACACACAGTATTTTTAGCCAGAGACCGAAATTCGTTGCGTGCATCATTACGCTAGGGTGCAGTTACGTGTGAGGCAACCAGGACTGCAAGAGCTGTGAAGAAAAGGCAGAACAGAAAAACTACTGCAGGAAATTCTCCTCCAGAAACGTCAAGCATTCTTTGTCCACATTGTCAAAGAACATTTCGAGCCAAAATAGGCCTTATCAGCCATACTTTCAACCCCACTGGATGAAATGAATGGTCATAATCATTCTCGATGGACAAACAACACAAACACACATTTTTAGTCACGCGTCGAAGTATACATGTTACTGCAGCGAGCCCGTGTCGACATGTGGAGGCTGTAGGTTTTAATACCGGTCGATATATATATATATATATATATATATATATATATATATGAACTGTCTTAGAGGCTTCAAGGGTTCCCCAATTGATATTCCTGCTGTAATTATACAACATTAAGAGCCTATGGAGCAACACCCACAAAGAAAAAGAAAACATTTTGAAAAGCTACATCTTCATGGGCAACATATGTGAGTTATCGATCATTTGGCAGTTAATAGACATGAAAATAAAGGCCTGCACATTATAATGTTATAGAATAATTATTGGAATAATGTGTGCTGAGAGTTGAGTTGAGATGAGTTGAACCGACATCACAACACTCGGGACATTCACATAGGCGCTCCGTCTTCACCTTCAACAACCAGCAACGAGTCACAATAATAACGAAATAGGAGGTTAGCATGACCAAATGGATAGGACCGCTCGTTCCTAAACATCCGGTGTGCTGATGCCGGGATAGCTGGTTCAACCCCTACACCGATCTAAAAGTTGGACTAAAATGTTGATTTCTTGTCCTTGACTAAGGGACGTGAATTACAAGTACCTCTGAAGTCGAAGTGGATTCGCCTGATAGCAAGGGACACTGGAAATAGGAAAAAAGGTAATCCAAACGCAAAAATCAGTCCAGTGCACCACAAATAGTAGTACCTGTATGAATTACGCTTGAGTTCAAAGCGAGCGAAGGAAAAAAAAAGTATTAATGCAATTTTATTGTGTGACGACTTGTGGGCTGAGAAAGGAAACATCGAAATTTCACAAGATATGAATATTTAATCATACTGCTGAAAAACAGTATCATTTATCTGTAACTGAAATACTGTGATTATGTAAAACGCGATTTAGGCAGAACAGTTAGGGAATACCTGGTACCTGGCAGAAGAGGTATGGGTTCACCCACCCGAAGGTGAACATAAATGACTCCGTGTGCATCAAATGCGTGGAATTTGTTTTAAAAAGATCCAGTATGTTTCTGGTCAGCCGTGGTGAAAGCGACATCCTGCACAAGGCATTTATGTATGGGGGAGTAACAGCAGAAGAAGAAGAAGAAGAAGAAGAAGAAGAAGAAGAAGAAGAAGAAGAAGAAGAAGAAGAAGAAGTAGAAGAATGATAAACACTTCGTATTCTATGAAAATTCATCTGAAATAACGCTGACAACGACCTTGAACCTTTAACTGCGATTCACGTACATATTTACATCATACGGGTACTCTATCCGTCATGATCTACGCATCCCACAGACGTGACAGACGACAAACAAAGGAACATCGTAAAACAAACATTTTCATTGAGCAAACATTCACATTCGACAAACATATCCAATCTCAAGCTAGACTATGCGTGTCACGTGATGAGAATCCAGGTTTCTGTCGAAGAAATCTAGGATCGGTTTTGTATTTGAAAAAAAAAAAAAAAAGAAGAAGAAAACAAGTCTGCCTCCATAACCTGCCTCTACAGCGTCGGTTACAATTGTGGTATTATTTTGAGGAGTGAATTTTGATTATCATTCCCTTCCTTGCTCTCTTTCGAGTTAGTCCTAAACAGGACTGGTTATATATTTTCCTTTCTATGCTCTTCGTGTGACAGCCCCTGGTGGGAGTACTCCAGTTAGAGCAGTGGTTCTCAACCTTTTTTGGCCCGTTCCCCCCTTCACCATATTTTTAGGACGTCATTCCCCCCCCCCCCCTCACCATATTTTTAGAACGTCATTCCCCCCTTTCGTATTTCCTCCCTAAACATTTCTCCCTGCCCCTACACAGTATACATAATAATTGAAGCTAAATTTAATAGCACATACTAAAACAAGTCTAGACATCTACATAAAACGTGATTTGCGGATCTACTTACGTTATAAAATGAATTTAAGAAGGATGATACGTACAGAACCGTAAAGTATGAAGAGAAAAACAATGTCAAGTAATCGGTTCTTGTATCAACGCAATCTAGAAATAATCTTAATTCCCCCCCCCCCCCCTGGAAACCCCAAAATTCCCCCCTGGGGGGGGGGGGAATTCCCCACCGGTTGAGAACCACTGAGTTAGAGCGTAGGAAACATCTAGATACTAGAATGGCTTACATGAAGATAGACTAGTCTAATCTAGCCAATCAATCAGGTGCCGTCTCCACAATGAAGGTTGGCTGCAATGGATCTCCAACACTGTCTGTCTCTCACGCTGACTGTACATTCTGTCCATCTCTTAATGTTATCTTCCCACTTGTATCGTTCTCTACCACTTGCTCGCTTGCCCTCAACCTTGCCCTCCAGTATGGCTTTAAAAAAATAAATAAATAAGAGTAACATGTCTTTTAACGTGACCAAAATATTGCGCTATATATATAATCTAATTCTATATATATATATATATATATATATATATATATATATATATATATATATATATATATATATATATATATATATATATATATATATATATATATATATCTGCACTAATTATATAATATAATCTCCAGAGCTTCTATGCGACTTTCTAGTTGCTTGTTCAATGTCCAGACCTCCGCCCCATACAGTAGCGTTGAATGTACGTAGCATTTGACCATTCTCATTTTTAATGCGTTGTTAATCTCTCTAGATGTTAATACTGATTTCATGTCTTTGAAAACATTTTTTGGCCTTTCCAATTTTCTGTTCGATTTTTATTTCACTCCTGCCGTCATCTGTTAGTATATGTCCAAGATAGGAGAAACTTGTTACTTGTTCTAGTATCTCACCGTTTACAGTGATGTTCATTGATGACCTTTCATTTTCACTGCTAATTATCATAGTTTTTTTTTTTTTTTGGATGTTATTATCAAAGCCACATTCTGCACTATGCCTGCTTACTTGTTCCACTAGGTCTTGTAACTCTAGCTCGCTTTGTGCCAGTAACACGGTATCGTCTGCGTACCTAAGATTGTTTATGATTCTTCCATTGATATTAAGTCCAGGCAGTTCAACGTGTTTAAAAATTCTTTCTGTGAATAAGTTGAAGAGGCTTGGGGACAGAATACATCCCTGCCGTACTACTCTTTCTCTCTCTATAGGCTACGAATAGTTTTTACCTCATCTAATAGACACCACTTGGTCCCAGTAAAAGTTACTAATAAGCCTAGTCAACTACAACTAAATGACATTTCTGTGTTCACAGCAGCACCATTCTCACTACGTTTAGGCTTTATGGTGACTTTTTGCCTGGATTAATCAGTGTCTTCCTCCTCTGCGCCTCCTCCTTCTCCTATTCGATATTCTTTTTTTCTCCTTCCTCTTCTTCTTGTTCTTCTTCACGTTCTTCTTCTGGTTCTTCTTCTACTTGTTGGGGTTGTTGTTGTTGTTCGTCTTCTTCTTCCTCTGCTGCTGCGACTGTTACCGTTGCCACTGCTGCTACTGCTACCGCTGCCACTGCTGCTACTGTTGCTACCCCACAACTGTCACAAACTCTCTTTCACCTTCTGGCTTTATTTAGTAAATGATCATATTTCTTATGGTTTTCACATCAGGACAAGCATGTTGAATGCTCCCCAGTCTAAGTATAAGCTGTGATGTGATTGGGTCATGACACACACTGTGTAGGCGTGAATACACAGGGGCAATAGTTGTCCCGTCTTTTTTTCCAAGTTAGAGGACGACGAACGTGAGCGTGGAAATCTCGCCCAACGACATCAGCGTCTCCCCCTATCAACTAAACTAACGCCCCACAGCTGTGTAATTACACAGAATCTAAATAATATTCCAGACTTCAATGATACCAAGGCTAGCAGATTTATTGATTGCTCAATGCGTTGCTTGATTAAATTATAGGAACACCCCCCCCCCCCCCCCCAACCCCCACCACACCATGAGACTTGAAATTGTCCTTTAATGCTCTGCTGCTGTTCTTCTTTATGGCCGCATTATAGGTTAGAGTGCTACATAGAATCTTTACTTCTTATGGCAGTGGAAATGTGGTTGGAAAATGAAGAAACTGAATTGAATATCATGAACAGAAAAAAAGAGCAAGTCTACAAGAAACAAAAGAAAACTGTAAGCTGATTAGAGAAATTAGACTAGAGAGTCAAGATTTCTTTGGGCAGGTTTTTAGTTGCATGTTCTTCACAGGACGTAGCAGTCAACCCCAGCATTTTGGTTGTTCGTGATTCCTGGGCAAGTTTTACTTTCAGTAGTTTGCCATTGCTTTCTAAACGATCGGCACCTCTACCTTTTTCAAAAAAAAAAAAAAAAAAAACCAGCATCGCTGTGTTTCGAAAACGGGTATACGGGACTACGAATCGCATCCATAACACCTTCACCACGGAGACCGGCATGGGTAGGTTACGACATGAAAAACAAAAATATGAAAACTGGAGAACTCGGTGACAACTGGCAATATTGAGAGGACAATAACAAGGGAAGGCAGAGATGTAAATATCTAGATAGCTTAGCCACATGGGATAATCGGGACAAAATCACAGAGATGATACACGACTCTGGTGATCATGTGATATGGCGAAACATGACCACCCATGCCTATCAGCACAGCGCATGATGATGATGATGATTATGATGATGATGATGATGATGATGATGATAAGGTGAATCTTAACACCGTTCACAGATATCGTAGCGTCTAATATGAACTCATAAGACATACCAGATTCACGTAGGCTATAAATATTATACCACTGTAGATTTCCTAGATTTACAAGTTTGGTAATAGAAGAGGCATGGATCGACCAGCATCAAGATGGACACCAGACATTGCAGACACAAGTTGTATTAGAGTGCACAAGGCAGGAGAAATAGTAAGGGATCGAGAGGCTTTTCAACGTGCCGTGATGAGAGCGACGTTCTGTAAAGCAGCTGCTACATGATGATAGGCGGCCTTGTCGGTCCACGCTTTGCAAACTACCACAGGATATGAAGGTGCAGAACATATGTTTTATTTCTAACCCGGCAAGAGCTCACATTTAAGCCACTACTCGGAGATAATGACGAGTATAATGTTTTTGGTGTCTTTAATTTGTAAAGTATGTGCACAATATCCACATTAAGACTAATTCGCTAGATACTTAGTGAGTTTGGGGTCGACGTTGTACCTTTGTCGGTTGATTTTTGAAACTTTCAGACAGGGTTCAGGGTGTTAACCTATACGGCCCGGTTTCTCTCCGTATTGCCGAAAACGTCGAACACAATACGAACTCCCTACCTCCAGCTGCGACCCCCGGGAGTCTCCAGAAAACAAAATTGCACTCGTGAACCAAATGACGAGTCCAGAATCGAATCACAACCTTCGGAGCCCTACACAGGGACTTATCCACTTCACCATAGTGATTCATCCGTTGTTGGAACTTTTGAAATAATGAGTCTGAACTCAAAGTCCAGTACATTGACCACTAGGTCGCTTGGACCTAGAAAAGGCTTACATCTGTGAGAATGAAGGCGATGTATTCTTGTCTAGCCCCCCCCCCCCCTCCCCACATCTTAGGCAAATTATGAAAGGCTTTGAATGAACCCCAACTGTCTTGATATTGTGATTCCTGTCTGGTAAGGCACGCTGGAGGAAGAGATCTCCAATACTCCTACATCAGCGCGTTGGGACTTATAAAAAACTTTAACTTTATCTTAATTAATCTCTGGAGACCCCCAGAGACAAAGATCCATTTATCTGCTGACGTATGGATAAAGTACACAATGATTATAAAATACATCATGTTTTATGCAGGTTATTTCGCCGTATGAAATCGATTCCACATGTAAGAGAACATGTATGCAACAAAATGACATAGAGAAACAAAAAATAACATCGCCATGACATGAAATATTATGAACACGGTCAACGGCGTTAACGTGATATACAGAGATCAGGCACTTTGTCTGCAAGCGTGGCATCTCATGGAGCTTGAATTCATGATTTCTTCCTCTATTTTCTAGGTCATAATAACCCAATCTCTCTTTTTACATCTTAGGGTATAATAACCAAAATCCTCCCGTATACACCCTAGGCATAATTAAAATATTAGTTTCATATCCAGCATTTCTTTGGCTGTTTGTAATGAACTGAGCAATTTTACGTTTAGTAATTTGCCATTAAACTACTGAGCGTACTCTTCCAAAGAAATCAACAATCATCTGAAAGATGCTGATGTTGACAGCGATGTCTTGTAAAGGATATGCGAATTAAAAAAAAAAAAAATTGTCATTGCTTTCTGAACGACCGACGCTCATATCAAGAGTTATAACTTAATGTATCATGTGCATGAACAACAAAGAGTTAAAATAGCAACTTTCTGGTATAGGAAGAGTTAAGAATAAACTGTATAGTGCAAAAGGAGTGAGACTGAAATGAGTCTGGGATAGAAAGATTAGAAGAGCTGCAGAGAGGGAATCAAAGTAACAACTATGAGACATCGTCCTTCACCATTATTCCCCCAATGCGGTGTATATCCTCAACCAACTCGCCTAAATCCCTTCTATCATTTGCTATCTCATGCAAGTCTGTCCATGACCTCAAGTTATTTATTTATGTTTCTGCTTACCTTCTTTGTGTGTCTTTAGTTCTTCCTCAATTTCTTGTGCCCAATTTGTGACCCTTTGAAACTAAAGTTCGTTCGTTCGTTCACACGTTCGTCCTTATACTCTGTGGGTTCCCGACAATGGCTTTTCTAGTTAAACTATGCTCAGGTGTTATATGGAATATGTGGAGTTAAGAGTAGCAGCCCTTTAATGAGGGTGGTCATTTATCGAGTACCTAATTGTGAAGGTGGCCAATGTCTTACGGACGCGGTTCGTAATCCCGTATACCCGTGTTCGAAACACAGCAGCGCGCGATTTTGCAGCAGACCGCGTTGAGCTGGTTTTGAGTTGGTATCGATGTCGGTCGTTCAGAAGGCAATGGCAAACTATTGTTATTTTATTTTTGCATATCCTATTCACAGGAAATCGCTGTCACCACCAGCACTACTGTTATTGATGTCTTGGTAAGTTTACGTTCAGTAGTTTGCCATTGCTTTCTGAACGACCATCATGTTAAAACCCAGCGCGACACGGTCTGCTGCCAAATCGGTCGCAGCTGTGTTTCGAACGCAGATAAGCGGAATTACGAATCGCGTTCCTAACGCCTTTGCCACGGAAACCGGCAATGGCAAACTACTGAGCATAAACTTACCAAGAGATCACAACGGCAGAAATGAATGTTGACTGCGATGTCCTATAAAAAAAATAAAGTAAGTTGCATGTCCTTCACAGGACGTAGCAGTCAACCCCAGCATTTACGCTGTTTGTGATTCCTGGGCAAATTTTACGTTCAGTAGTTTGCCATTGCTTTCTGAACGACCGGCTACTATACCTTTTTCGAAAAAACCAGCACCGCCGTCTTTCGAACCCGGGTGTACGGGCTCACAAACCGCGTTCGCAAGCCCTTAGCCACAGAGACCGGGTCGTATAAAGGATATGCAAATATATATATTTGTATATATATATATATATATATATATATATATATATATAATATATATATATATATATATATATATATATATATATATATATATATATATATATATATATATATATATCGTCAAGGATTTAATGCAAAGTGGGTCGTGAATGCCAATTATAAAACAACTCTAGAGGTATTGAGGAAACGGGTCACAAAGAATAACGTATTTTATAACATAAAATACTACATAAATCGACGTGGATATCACAGACCAAAATTCAGAAAATCAAATTGGTAACATATGTATTAACATATTGCTACTGTTACATCACGTACAAATCTAAGTTGAGTTTAGTCAAGAACCGACATTACCATATGTATCCCGTCCTCATCTGCAACAACCAGCAAAGAAACCCAATATTAAAGCTACCAGTAGCGGTTAGATTATATATCCGTCTAGCCTTTCCCCCGAGTTTTGAGTGTCGGCCAGATCCTCCGGTCACTCCCTGCAGCACCATTCTCTCCAAGCTTTTGGAGAGATTGATAGATGATGTCGCCAAAGGATTAAGGGATGAATAGATAGGCTTCCTTTCAAACAGATCATAAGCAAATAGCAAAAAGTACTATGGGATCCAACACACAGTTCATGAACTTAAAAGCACCATAGAGACGTGAAAAAGAAGAGTTCTTCACAAAGGACAACCAACACACACATTCGAAATAAAAACAGGTGTGCGGTAAGGATCACTTTTGGCACCTCTAATGATATTACTGTCCGGCTTCCTGGCCTAGAGGTTAGCGACTTTTCTCCGTAATCTCGTATACTCTCGTAAGTAACGTGACGACGGTAAGAATCAGCAGTGGTTCGAATCGCGTCGGTAACTTACGGGGTATGTGACCCGGCCGCTCAGAAAGCAATGGCAAACTACTGAGCGCAATATTGCCAAGAAATCAACAATCAGCTGAAAGATGCTGATGTTGACAGCGATGTACTGTAAAGGATATGAAAAAGAAAATGATATTACTGACTGTAGACTGGATTGCGAAGACAACAATACCTACCACTGGAAATAGAATTAAATTGACTTTGAAAGAACACATTTATAATCTCATCTTCGCATATGACGTTAGCCTCTCCTCTCACACACGAAATCAGATGCAAAATAAATTAAATACACTTTACGACAGGTCATAACAATTAGGTCTAAGAATTCCCATGGATAACACACAGATAAGAATACATCAAGCAAATGATAACTGACAGCCTCTTGATGAAACTTTACGTCAAATGTTGGAATCACACATATTGGTAGCATTGTAGACAAAGATAGGAAGAAAGGAAAAGATTGATATATTACAATACATAGGAAAACTGCGAAGTTTTTATAGCACCTGGAAATTTATAGAAGTCGAAAGAAATTGAATCTTTTATTTCTCTCATTAAATCTAATGCCAACTTTATACGTTTTAACTCTAATATCAAATCAGTACTGTTGTATGGCTCAGAAACACAGATGAAGACTAAAGAAATTACTAATAATCTGCAAAGATGCATTAAATGGTGAATACACAAAATAGAAGGAGTAGAATGGTATGGCAGAATAGAAGGAGTGACATGGTATGGCAGAAATGAAGGAGTAACATGGTATGGCAGAATCACAAATGCAGAAATTAAGGAGATAACTGAATATATTCTGACCAATGTCGTGCCCCCCAACGTTGCCCCCCCCCCCCCCCAAAAAAAAAGACGCTGGTTGGCTGGATAGGACGCATTGACCAACCGGTTAACAGCATAACCAGAAAGTCCTTCCTTTGGATTCCACATGGACAAAAATAAAATAGAGAGAAGCCTTACACATTAAGGGAAGCAGAATTAGAGACATAGGTTTTCTATGTTCCCCCCCCCCCCCCCACTTTAAACTCAAGTGTCGTCCACAGATGTACTGCTACTTCCAGTGCACTGGGCTGAATTATGCGTGTAGACTAGCTTTCCCTATTACCAGTGCCCCTCGCCATAAGGCGAACCCACTCCACCTTCTGAGGTACTTGTAATTTACGTCCCCAAGTCAAGGAAGAGACGTCAATATATTATAATATGGGGGTGGGGTTTGAAAGGGGCAGCTAGAGATGGCAAAAGATAGGAGTGATTGACGTGGTTTGAGCTATAATGCTTCAGTAGGAATAACAAGCAGCAGCAGTAGAGAAAGAAATGTACAACACGGCAACGCTATATACAAAACAGAAAACGTGCATAAAATTATTTGTGTACTTGAAATATTGCTCACGAGCGATTTATGACACTGCAAACTGTTTGAACCAACACCAGCCGGTGCAACACGTGTCACCAAACTAAAGAACAAACATGAGATTTTCAATAGAGATATTTTAAGCAAGACAATAATATGCACCGTCAGTAAAATATGGCAATTCAGTGTGAAAATAAGGTCGAATGTATGCATGAAACAGCTTGCATGGCCTCAGAAAGCTGTGAGTCGGTTTCAAGCATCGGACCTACGAGTTGCAACTCGGTCATTTCGAGGCTTCAGAAACCAACCAACTATTCAACACACAACTACCCAGCCCACCAGCCCACCAACTAATCAACCATACAACCAACTAATCAACCAACCAACCTACCATGTAACTATCTGTCGTGGTATTTCCTGGGGTGAGGGAAGCATACTATTACATCTTAATAACGGGATAGATGCACTCTGGGAATACCATAAATCTCAGTCTACAGACCCCACCAGCCCTTGGATTCCTGTCTCTCTCACTATCAACCGCTGGACAATACCTTTTTCACCTCTCATCCAGAACAGATGACACGACTCTGGTGTCTACACATAATGACTAGATGATATAATGTACAAGAGGAGTATCAACAAGGGGAATGTTCATGAGAGAATATTGGCTACCGCCAGGCGATAGAAGAAATGGCTATCTGGATTAGCCTCAGGCCGTCTCACTCATCACTGTACACTCGGTAAGATACCACAAGGTTAAAGAGGTCACTCATCTGCACACGTAGCGTGGAATGTCTCTGCCGAGGTGTAGTCTCAACTGGAATGACTAGCACGTCAATGTGGTGACTCCAAGTTGCGGTGGTACGTGATGTCTCTGGACTAACATCCCTGTAGAAGTTCTGCAGGCCTGTCCTTCAAGCTTCACTGGTAAGGCCTGTGCTAGACAACCTTCCTAAGAAGCCACCATAACAGTTAACACACATTTAACAATGTCAAAGTTCTGGAACAGATGGTGGTCTCTAATGGGATCAGGATGGGTATCACTGGGCCTATATGCACAGAAAGTTGGCACAGTTCAAGTTGACTCTGTCACTCAAAGTCAGTACTGGTAGCGCGTGACCAGGTAAGGAATGTAACAAGTGTCCCTATTCCAACATGGTAGACTGTTCTCGGAACACCAGGCCATCATGAAATAAAGGGTAATGTAGTTCTTCTCTACCCGTTTGGCTAGTGGGTTATAATGTCAAAACTTCACAGACAAGAGGACACGATACTCGCCCGTGTGTAGCCATCATAATACTTGGTGGACTGACTGAAGATCATTTAGCGGTTTAGACGGGACTGGACTGTGGCGCAGTGACTTCCCGGCACGTGGTGTGGTGTAGAAGCCTCACTTCACGTCACATAGGTAAGCCAAGCCATTTAGCAGCCTTCACCAAGTCATCTTCCTCTGGTCCCGTCACGTAAGTCTCTCAGAAAGTAGAACCTGCCAAAGATAACACCATGTGTGAATATCGTGACACAGACTTACCCCCAGAGGTACACGTTACCTATGTGTACTCAGCATAGGCCGGTGTCGCCATGACCCGGCCGGCAGCCTCACAGACCAGGATCCACTGCCAAAACTGAACTGGGTCTGGGTCCTAACAAGTGCTGGCTGAACCGTCCTCCGTCTCGAACCCGCCCAAGGTAGGCTGTGTATCTGGTCATGGTGTCGGCGAAATCCTTCTGTCCTAAAAAGACTTCTAAGGACACAATATACCAGGTTAGTAGGTTAAAGGTACCTAGAGACAGAAAGGCTCTGAAGGAGAGCCGGTGACCACCGAATTCCCCTCCCTCGGAGGTAGCCCCCTCTCCCTGGTTCGATTTTAGGATTACCTACTATACACCAGGTCTCCTGGAGCTCTAGCTCTGATCCAGGAATGTAATAGATTATACAGGGAAATCCCCCTGTAGTGGAAGTCCACATCCCGTTCCCTCCTCCCCTAGTTAAGGTCAGAGCATTTGGAACGATGTTCAGCTGGCTGTGACCAGCTCTGTCGCATTCCCCAGTTTCTCCAGTGACAACCTCTCGGGAACCAACTGCCTATCAAGATGGTGTTCTGTTACGGCAACCAATAACATAAAGAGTAAGCAGAAAGCTCAGCAAAGCCAGTGGTCGCCACACCAAAGAATTCGAACTTAGACACCCGCAATGTCCTTCGAATGACCTTCGACATGTCCGGCGACCATCGCATGGGTTTCGTCTGGTTCGGCCGAGTTCCCTGATACCTCACTCGACCTATGTTCTACAACGCCTTCGCCCACGTCCGTTTGTGTCGACTACGTTAGAGTTCTAAGGCCGCCCAGGAGTGAACTCGGACTACTAACACTATTGGGCCTGTCCGAAATGTTTATAACTACTTGTAGCGGCAATAACACGCATTCCCGTACTTGTACAATGTTAACGCAAAAACAGGCCTACAATCCATCGTGTTCAACTCGCCTGCAGTGTTAAGTTAAAACACAAGCCCACAGTTTCACCCCTGACTGACCTTTGTGCGCCGGGCGGGACATGTGGTCGAACAGCTTCGATTCACCGCGGTAGCGACACACATTATTTATCTAAATATGTTTCACGTACCTTACGACAAACTGTGTATTCAGAATTGAGGAGCTCCCGTCCCAACACTGGACGTTCTGTCGGTTTTCTTTGATAAACAGCAAGACACTGGCTTCCTCTCTCCCATTTACGAATTAACACAGTCGTTCAAACACAACGTCTTGCTTCCACGGCCGGGTCTCAACTGAGCCTCTCTTTGTTCTGAGAAGGTTATTGCGCATGCGTGAGCGGATATGGTTGGGTTGAGCTTTCATCACCCGAACAGTCGAGAAGTCAAGGGCCACCAATCGCCTTTGCGTGGGGTACATTAATACCTTGGTTGTATCCCTTCGACTAGATCGGCAGTTCTACTAGTACTGAAAAGGGGGAATTGGATTTTTGGGAGTTTGCTAGGTGAATTCTCAGCCGTTCCGTGACATAGGCCCCCTCTTAAGAGAGTTGACCGCGTCGACTGTCTCCAGCTGGATATTCACTCCTAGCAAACTCATCCTCTGCCTCTGGGACTGGATGCCTAGACAGAAAGTCAGCCCCAACATTCTCCTTCCCGGGAATGTATTCCACCGTAAAGGTGTAGGGCTGATGCATCAACAACCAACGCATCAAGCGCGCTTTGAGCTTACGGGAGGTGGCCAAGCCCATCTTTGGTTGATGGTCTGCCGGTACCCTCAAAGGTACAACCTCCCCATCAATTTGGGCAGTAACTTGGACAGCCCGTCTCATATCAGTGATCGACAACCGCGCTTGCCCGTCGAGTCATTACGTTCGGCCGGACGACCATCCGACTCGCGTACGCAACGGGGTGCAATACCGACGGATCTTCCCTTCCCGGCGGTACCAGTGTCGTCACTACCGCTATGTCTCCCTACATATATGTCTCGGGATTGGCGGTATCGTCCTCGATGGACGGTATAGTCTTCCCAGAACCCTCTGGACTCGGGGTTCCCTGGCCATCTCTTTTGATAGCGGGGCCAGTCAGTCGATCGTCGGTTGGAGTCCAGGGTATCTCGCGCCGCATCCGACGTTACCCACCCCTTCCGAACTTGGGTACTAGTGACTGACATCGCCGACAGGTGCAGAGATTTGTCACCGGACCTCTCCTCGTTTCTTCGCAGGAGATTTGCATGGAAAATTCTCAAAATTCCCCCGATCCGGATCTCGTAGTTGGTCTTGGACACTACCCTGACCACGGGATAAGGTCCTTGCCATCCTACCTCGAGCATATTGGTCCTGCTTGGACCCCACAATAATACTCTATCTCCCACCTTAAGACCTAATCTAGTCTTAGTCCGATTTGTGGGTGTAGCCTTCTGGCATTCTGGGCATGACTTTACTAACCGGCGTACATCGCCAGTCATTCGTGGCCAGTAATAATGACCGGAAATTCGCTGCAGCGTCGCTCTGACACCCATATGTCCATTCCCGGATAGGTTACTACCCGATATGGTGTGTCCCCTCTGAAGAATTGGGAGACGGTAGTCCGTCGGGACCACCAACTGCCCGTGCAGTTCATCTCCCCTTCCGGCTCTCCGGTAGAGCAGCCGATTCTTCAGATAGTACTGGTCCCGTTGCGGTGGGTCAGCACTTTTCTGCAGCTTCTTGTAGCACGGACGTAGTGTCGCGTCTTCGCTCTGGGCCGTACGCAAACCCCCTAGCTGGGTTTTCGAGCTGGTTGTGTTTGCCTCGTCTTTCCCCGTGTGGGCGCAGGTATGTATGTCGCCTAGGTGGATTGGCTCCTTCGGCACCCCTAGAAATACATATTTACTCCCCAGAATCACGGGATATAGGGGATCGAGTAATACCGCGGCTGGGATGCTGCCCGTGACGTATCTCGACCTAATCTCTACGTTAGCGATTGGTAACGTCATGGCCACCGCACTCTTCATAGCCGGCTGTATCTCGATGCTTTCCCCAGTGAGTTGGTCTGGTCTCACTAGACTGGCGGCAATGACGGCTTCCCCGTCTAGGCCAGTGTCATAGAGACACTCAACCTGCTGGCCGTTGACTTCTATCAGTTCGACCACAGGTGGCCTCTCTTGATCCAGAGTCTCTTCGCCGACCTCGACCTTTTCTGTGGCAACAGCCTTTGGAGCCACTAGGCAGGCCGCAAAGTGTGAGCTCTTACCCTTCGATTTGCAGTCCCTTGTATTGTGCGAGGGTGACTGGCAAATCGAACACCACTTCTCACTCCATTTCCGTTTCGGTGGAGAGTTATGTGGCTTCTTGCTCCCATCTTTCGACTTCTCTGGACTCTGGTCAGAGGATTTCTCATAAGGTTCTACATTCTTGGCATGAGAGGTTTTCAGTTTCTTTCTGTCAGTCTTGTCCTGACTTTTACCCATGGAGGGATGGGTTTCCCCACCTTCACCATGCACCTCGACGAATCGTTCGGCCATTTTGGCTACTACCTCTAATCTTTCCGCCCCTTGTTCTCCCAAGAACTCTTTGAGCGGTTTCGACATATGCTTCCGCATCTGGTCGACGATCATCAGTTCTTCGAGACTGTCGTAATCGTGTGCGAACTGAGCTAAGTCCATCCATTTATGGAGGTAGGATCTAAGACGCTCGGCGTACGCAGCAAATAACTCACTCGGCTCTCGTTTCGCTTCTCGAAACTTCTTGCGGTAAGTATGCGACGTCATCTCGAACCGTTTCAGCAGCGCTGCCTTCAGTTCGGCATAATTATTCTCGTGTCCCGCCGGTAAACGCGAGTAGACCTCGTACGCGGTTCCGCGCAATCCCTGGGACAGTTTCAGACACCACTTGTCTCGATCGAGACCCATGGCGACAGACATAGCCTCGAACTTTTGTAAGAACTGGTCGATCTTTTCCTTATCTTCCTCAAAAACCGGTAGAGGAAACTTCATGGCATGATAACCATGTCGACCTAAGGTAGGTGAACCAGGGAGTGAAGACCCTCCTACTGCTCCCTCAGTCTCTCTACTTGATTGTGCCCTGAGCTCGAGTTCCCGCATACGGTACTCATGCTCTCGCTTCTGAGCCTCTTGTTCGGCGTCGAACTTCTTAGCGGCTTGTTCGATTTCGAACTTCTTCAACTCAAATGCCATCCTTCGATCCTCCACTTCTTGTTGTCTTCTCTCTCTCTCTTCCTGACGGAAGTCTCTCTCAACCCCTTGGATATACTCTGTTAGTGCAGTGCCGGTGAAGCCCATTCCTTCGCCGGTTGCCCGCACTTCCTCCATATTTAATTTGGTGGATGCCATACTTAGAGAGTATATGTTAGTAGTGTGAGTGATAGGTAAATAACGCAATATATAGATATGCAATACACCAATCTAATATATATGACGTCCCAACACACCACACGTCAATCTGTCTTTGTCAAGAGAAGAAACAGGACCAAAGACCTATGTAGACCTGAATAGAGATACTAGGAATGAAATGTCCTAACCATAATCACCAGAGCTGTCTCATCAATATCCCGGACGAGCCCCCAAATAATGTCGTAGGTATTTCCTGGGGTGAGGGAAGCATACTATTACATCTTAATAACGGGATAGATGCACTCTGGGAATACCATAAATCTCAGTCTACAGACCCCACCAGCCCTTGGATTCCTGTCTCTCTCACTATCAACCGCTGGACAATACCTTTTTCACCTCTCATCCAGAACAGATGACACGACTCTGGTGTCTACACATAATGACTAGATGATATAATGTACAAGAGGAGTATCAACAAGGGGAATGTTCATGAGAGAATATTGGCTACCGCCAGGCGATAGAAGAAATGGCTATCTGGATTAGCCTCAGGCCGTCTCACTCATCACTGTACACTCGGTAAGATACCACAAGGTTAAAGAGGTCACTCATCTGCACACGTAGCGTGGAATGTCTCTGCCGAGGTGTAGTCTCAACTGGAATGACTAGCACGTCAATGTGGTGACTCCAAGTTGCGGTGGTACGTGATGTCTCTGGACTAACATCCCTGTAGAAGTTCTGCAGGCCTGTCCTTCAAGCTTCACTGGTAAGGCCTGTGCTAGACAACCTTCCTAAGAAGCCACCATAACAGTTAACACACATTTAACAATGTCAAAGTTCTGGAACAGATGGTGGTCTCTAATGGGATCAGGATGGGTATCACTGGGCCTATAATGCACAGAAAGTTGGCACAGTTCAAGTTGACTCTGTCACTCAAAGTCAGTACTGGTAGCGCGTGACCAGGTAAGGAATGTAACAAGTGTCCCTATTCCAACATGGTAGACTGTTCTCGGAACACCAGGCCATCATGAAATAAAGGGTAATGTAGTTCTTCTCTACCCGTTTGGCTAGTGGGTTATAATGTCAAAACTTCACAGACAAGAGGACACGATACTCGCCCGTGTGTAGCCATCATAATACTTGGTGGACTGACTGAAGATCATTTAGCGGTTTAGACGGGACTGGACTGTGGCGCAGTGACTTCCCGGCACGTGGTGTGGTGTAGAAGCCTCACTTCACGTCACATAGGTAAGCCAGCCATTTAGCAGCCTTCACCAAGTCATCTTCCTCTGGTCCCGTCACGTAAGTCTCTCAGAAAGTAGAACCTGCCAAAGATAACACCATGTGTGAATATCGTGACACAGACTTACCCCCAGAGGTACACGTTACCTATGTGTACTCAGCATAGGCCGGTGTCGCCATGACCCGGCCGGCAGCCTCACAGACCAGGATCCACTGCCAAAACTGAACTGGGTCTGGGTCCTAACAAGTGCTGGCTGAACCGTCCTCCGTCTCGAACCCGCCCAAGGTAGGGCTGTGTATCTGGTCATGGTGTCGGCGAAATCCTTCTGTCCTAAAAAGACTTCTAAGGACACAATATACCAGGTTAGTAGGTTAAAGGTACCTAGAGACAGAAAGGCTCTGAAGGAGAGCCGGTGACCACCGAATTCCCCTCCCTCGGAGGTAGCCCCCTCTCCCTGGTTCGATTTTAGGATTACCTACTATACACCAGGTCTCCTGGAGCTCTAGCTCTGATCCAGGAATGTAATAGATTATACAGGGAAATCCCCCTGTAGTGGAAGTCCACATCCCGTTCCCTCCTCCCCTAGTTAAGGTCAGAGCATTTGGAACGATGTTCAGCTGGCTGTGACCAGCTCTGTCGCATTCCCCAGTTTCTCCAGTGACAACCTCTCGGGAACCAACTGCCTATCAAGATGGTGTTCTGTTACGGCAACCAATAACATAAAGAGTAAGCAGAAAGCTCAGCAAAGCCAGTGGTCGCCACACCAAAGAATTCGAACTTAGACACCCGCAATGTCCTTCGAATGACCTTCGACATGTCCGGCGACCATCGCATGGGTTTCGTCTGGTTCGGCCGAGTTCCCTGATACCTCACTCGACCTATGTTCTACAACGCCTTCGCCCACGTCCGTTTGTGTCGACTACGTTAGAGTTCTAAGGCCGCCCAGGAGTGAACTCGGACTACTAACACTATTGGGCCTGTCCGAACTGTTTATAACTATTTGTAGCGGCAATAACACGCATTCCCGTACTTGTACAATGTTAACGCAAAAACAGGCCTACAATCCATCGTGTTCAACTCGCCTGCAGTGTTAAGTTAAAACACAAGCCCACAGTTTCACCCCTGACTGACCTTTGTGCGCCGGGCGGGACATGTGGTCGAACAGCTTCGATTCACCGCGGTAGCGACACACATTATTTATCTAAATATGTTTCACGTACCTTACGACAAACTGTGCATTCAGAATTGAGGAGCTCCCGTCCCAACACTGGACGTTCTGTCGGTTTTCTTTGATAAACAGCAAGACACTGGCTTCCTCTCTCCCATTTACGAATTAACACAGTTGTTCACACACAACGTCTTGCGCCCACGGCCGGATCGCAACTGTGCCTCTCTTTGTTCTGAGAAGGTTATTGCGCATGCGTTAGCGGATAGGGTTGGGTTGAGCTTTCGTCACCCGAACAGTCGAGAAGTCAAGGGCCACCAATCGCCTTTGCGTGGGGTACATTAATACCTTGGTTGTATCCCTTCGACTAGATCGGCAGTTCTACTAGTACTGAAAAGGGGGAATTGGATTTTTGGGAGTTTGCTAGGTGAATTCTCAGCCGTTCCGTGACACTATCAACGAAACAATCAAAACAACTAGCCAATAAAGCAAACAACCATCCCCACATGCAACCAACCACCTACACAACCAACTAACCAACCAACTAACCAACCACACAATAATCTAACCACACAATAATCTAACCACCCAGCCAACCAATAAACCAACCAACCATCCAATTAACCAACCACACAACGAATCACCCAACCAATCAACCAACCAACAAACAAAATGACTGATAAATCGACCAACCAACTAACCAACTAATCTTCCAAAAAGCAAACCAGCCAACTAACCACAGTACAAACCAAACAGCCAACTAGGAACATTTTTTAACATGTATAATGACACACGGGCTGTATTCCGCTTCGCAATAATAGCACGATCTCTGGGCTGAATTGAGTCGAAAACCGACATTACGGCACTCCGGACATTCTCATACGTACTCCATCCCCTCCTTCAACAACCAGCTAGGTGTCCCAATACTAAAGGTACCAGTTGCAGTCTGGTCACGTGTCTGATCCTAGGTACTAAACTAGAATAAACAGATTAAGAAAGTCTGCCACAAATTAAAGGAGTCAGCAGTATCGCTAACAAGATTCAGCACTCAGTCTCAGCAAGCTGCATATATTTTATATATTGTACCTATGCCTTGCCCATGTCCTAACTTACGCCATTACTACAAAGACACCATGTAAGGACGCAATGCGGAGGTGCGAGACAGCCACGTGTATATCACAAGCTGAAAGAGATCAACTACAAAGCCAGATTGATGAGTTGAAAAAACAAGTCAAGCTACTTCAAACACCAGCACCGACTAGCGACAATGAAAAGCTGGTTGCTGCAATAAATGATATCCAGCAAAAAATCAAGCAAGAAGAGGAACATATGGCCGAGATGAAGAAGAAAACCGAAGAAATTCTGCGCACCATTAAAGCGGAGAGAGAGAGAGAGAGAGAGAGAGAGAGAGAGAGAGAGAGAGAGAGAGAGAGAGAGAGAGAGAGAGAGAGAGAGAGAGAGAGAGAGAGAGAGAGAGAGAGAGAGCTGCTGAAAGCTGAAAGAGAATTAATCCGAAACAAACCAACAGAAGCCATGCAGTAGAACACAGACAAAGCCGCAAGGCGAAACCCAACAAAAGACCGAACCGAAACCGCAAGATAAAGACAGCATCCCAACCACGACGTCCGAGAAACTCAAGGGGAAACAAATATCCCGCCAGACTTCTGAAGAAAACCAAGATGAGTACACTGACGACGGCATGGAGTGGCCCGGGGAACCTACCTTGGAGGAATTGGAGGAGTGCATAGAAGAGGCAAAGAGACAGGAGATTCAAGAGGGACTCAGGTACGAGGAATTCATAAGGCGACAGGAAGAAAAAGGAAACAGGATGCCCAAGAAGCTCAGGGAAAAACCGATAGATTACCCGGAGATACACTATGACAGTGAGGCCGACCTCGAGTACTATATAGATAACGAAGAGGCCGTCTCATGGCTGACCAAAAATGAAGCAATCGAAGGACAGCAAGAACTCAAACGCGAAAGTGAAAAAAAGTGCAAAGAGGAAAAGCACATCGAAAAGCTTCTACAGGCAATACACAATAAAGGAGGCAAAAACACCAAATAAAAAGCCCTTATAAGGACTGAAACCAGCCAAGCCAGACGAGCCGGAGCCTACACCAACAAAGAAAACTACAAGAGGAGATTGGCACAAAGGATAGCTGCCAACCCCCCCCCCCCTCCCCCCAGCTGACGTCACAGACGTTACATAACCAGTCCGAGATAGGACTCATTCGTAAGAGCGCACAAGACAAGAATCAGGGTGAACAAACCCACAAAAACCACGGACCTCAACAATAACCACAGCTGAAAGAAGCAGGTTGAACGAGGCCGAATTTGGAATTTTTCTAAATCAAATCAAGTCAAATCAAGTTGCGCATGTTAGCATATGCTGGTTTGTTCTCGAAATGAGAAGGGCAGAGATAAACAACTAAATATTATTATGTTGTAACCGACCGCAGCAGACGCAAGACAATCAAATCGCAGGATATTGAACAACAGTTAAGCTAATGAGTATGCGAAGCAAACTACACAATCTTTGAAGGTACACTAACAGTCTGGAACCCTGGAATGAACGACGAAGGCTGGAATCGAACCCTAGTCACACCGCACTCCTGCCATTGTTAAAGAAACGCCCTAACCGTTATACCAGTACGCCCGCTGTGTGCACTAAAAGTGAACAAATGCAGTGAACATAAGGACAGTGCCACCAAGAATCATAAACCTGACACATATAACTTCACAATGTTATGTTAGTTGCATATCCTTTACAAGATGTTGTAGTCTCCACCAGCATCTTTTGCTGTTGTGATCTCTTGGCAAGTTTATGATCAGTAGTCTGCCATTGGTTTCTGAACGACCAGCACCAATAGCATTTACGTAAAATACCATCGCAACGCGGTCTGCTGCCAAATCGCTCGCAACGGTTTCGAACACGGGTATGCAGGATCACGAACTGCGTACGTAACACCTTCACTACGGTGGCGGCAACTTAACAAGGTGTACATCAATAAGTACACACAACTCAGACAGACCGACGGACAGGGAGTGAGACGGATGTTGATACTAGCCTGGTCGCATGAATACAACTTTCCAAGGTTATGAATGATGGGTGACTGACTTGATGTTACATACACATATGAGTTATAGATAACTGACTAGTATCTAGTCTAGGAGTATCTAGCTGGTCGTCACATACATATATGAGTTATAGATAACTGACTAGTATCTAGTCTAGGAGTGTCTAGTTGGTCGTCACATACATATATGAGTTATAGATAACTGACTAGTATCTAGTCTAGGAGTGTCTAGCTGGTCGTCACATACATATATGAGTTATAGATAACTGACTAGTATCTAGTCTAGGAGTGTCTAGTTGGTCGTCACATACATATATGAGTTATAGATAACTGACTAGTATCTAGTCTAGGAGTATCTAGCTGGTCGTCACATACATATATGAGTTATAGATAACTGACTAGTATCTAGTCTAGGAGTGTCTAGCTGGTCGTCACATACATATATGAGTTATAGATAACTGACTAGTATCTAGTCTAGGAGTGTCTAGCTGGTCGTCACATACATATATGAGTTATAGATACTGACTAGTATCTAGTCTAGGAGTGTCTAGCTGGTCGTCACATACATATATGAGTTATAGATAACTGACTAGTATCTAGTCTATGAGTATCTAGCTGGTCGTCACATACATATATGAGTTATAGATAACTGACTAGTATCTAGTCTAGGAGTATCTAGCTGGTCGTCACATACATATATGAGTTATAGATAACTGACTAGTATCTAGTCTAGGAGTGTCTAGCTGGTCGTCACATACATATATGAGTTATAGATAACTGACTAGTATCTAGTCTAGGAGTATCTAGCTGGTCGTCACATACATATATGAGTTATAGATAACTGACTAGTATCTAGTCTAGGAGTATCTAGCTGGTCGTCACATACATATATGAGTTATAGATAACTGACTAGTATCTAGTCTAGGAGTGTCTAGCTGGTCGTCACATACATATATGAGTTATAGATAACTGACTAGTATCTAGTCTAGGAGTGTCTAGCTGGTCGTCACATACATATATGAGTTATAGATAACTGACTAGTATCTAGTCTAGGAGTGTCTAGCTGGTCGTCACATACATATATGAGTTATAGATAACTGACTAGTATCTAGTCTAGGAGTGTCTAGCTGGTCGTCCCATACATATATGAGTTATAGATAACTGACTAGTATCTAGTCTAGGAGTATCTAGTTGGTCGTCACATACATATATGAGTTATAGATAACTGACTAGTATCTAGTCTAGGAGTGTCTAGTTGGTCGTCACATACATATATGAGTTATAGATAACTGACTAGTATCTAGTCTAGGAGTGTCTAGCTGGTCGTCACATACATATATGAGTTATAGATAGCTGACTAGTATCTAGTCTAGGAGTGTCTAGCTGGTCGTCACATACATATATGAGTTATAGATAACTGACTAGTATCTAGTCTAGAGTGTCTAGCTGGTCGTCACATACATATATGAGTTATAGGATAACTGACTAGTATCTAGTCTAGGAGTGTCTAGCTGGTCGTCACATACATATATGAGTTATAGATAACTGACTAGTATCTAGTCTAGGAGTGTCTAGTTGGTCGTCACATACACATATGAGTTATAGATAACTGACTAGTATCTAGTCTAGGAGTGTCTAGCTGGTCGTCACATACATATATGAGTTATAGATAACTGACTAGTATCTAGTCTAGGAGTGTCTAGTTGGTCGTACGTCGAAGTACACTTGTTCCTGCAGCGAGTCGCCGTCGTCATTTGGAGGCGACAGGTTCGATCCCGGTTGGTAACTATTATAGCTTTCAAATTTTATGTTGTCGAGTGCGTCTTCTAATCTCTATTTCCTTCTTCCTCTTCTATGAGCGCCAAATAATACTAAGTGTGTCTATTTATGTAACTGACTAGATGTTACATATACATATGCGTGATAGATGACTGACCAGATGTTATATACATATATCAGTGATAGATGACTGATTTGATGTTACATTCATATGAGTTATAGATGATTGACTAGAAGTTACATACATATATGCGTTATAGATGACGGACCTGATGTTATATACATATATCAGTGATAGCTGACCGAATATATGTTACATACATATATGAGTGATAGATGACTTACCAGATGTTACATACATATATGAGTGTTAGATGACTGACCAGATTTTACATACATATATGAGTGATGGTTGACTGATCAGATGTTACATACATGTATGTGTGATATATGACTGACTAGCTGATACATATATATATGTATGACCTTTTGTTACTTATATATACCAGATGTTACATACATATATGAGTGATCGATATCTGACTAGATGTTACATACATATATGAGTGATCGATATCTGACTAGATGTTACATACATATATGAGTTATGGATGACAGACTAGATGTAAGATACATTTATGTCTAACCATTCGTTACATACATATATGAGTGATAGATAACAGACTAGATGTTACATTCATATATATGTTCAAAACAATGTATCTCTTTATGTAACTTAAACACAAAAGCCCCAAACACTAGGTTGCACGATGTATCGCCACGAATATTTTACTGCATCTCGTCTAGCAACTAGGCGGTTTCAAACAATTCTCTGCAGACAGGAGGATTTTGTTTTAATTTGCGATTACCGTGGAGCTATACAATCCTCCACGTTGAAACAATACCAGTTACTATATAAGATCCAAGTATTTCAACCAAAGTATTATTAAGTTACACCTTTCATATGATATATAACTCTACGGTATGTACCTGACGAGATGCAGCTATAAGTTAATAAATATGCCAGGCAATAAATCGTGCTATATATTGTTTGTGGTTTCTGGGTTTAAGCGTAGATGATTGACTCTTTGTTAGATACCTTCATGACTGATGGATGATTGACTCTTTGTTAGATACATTCATGGCTCATATATGACTGACCAGATAATAGATACATTCATGACTGATGGATGACTGACTCTTTGTTAGATACTTTCATGACTGATGGATGACTGACTCTTTGTTAGATACCTTCATGACTGATGGATGATTGACTCTTTGTTAGATACATTCATGGCTCATATATGACTGACTCTTTGTTAGATACCGTCATGACTGATGGATGACTGACTCTTTGTTAGATACCTTCATGACTGATGGATGACTGACTCTTTGTTAGATACATTCATGACTGATGGATGACTGACTCTTTGTTAGATACCTTCATGGCTCATATATGACTGACCAGATAAAAGATACATTCTTCATGACTGGTAGATGACTGACTCTTTGTTAGATACCTTCATGACTGATGGATGACTGACTCTTTGTTAGATACCGTCATGACTGATGGATGACTGACTTTTTGTTAGTTGCCTTCATGACTGATGGATGACTGACTCTTTGTTAGATACCTTCATGACTGATGGATGACTGACTCTTTGTTAGATACCTTCATGACTGATGGATGACTGACTCTTTGTTAGATACATTCATGACTGATGGATGACTGACTCTTTGTTAGATACCTTCATGGCTCATATATGACTGACCAGATAAAAGATACATTCTTCATGACTGGTAGATGACTGACTCTTTGTTAGATACCTTCATGACTGATGGATGACTAACTCTTTGTTAGATACCGTCATGACTGATGGATGACTGACTTTTTGTTAGTTGCCTTCATGACTGATGGATGACTGACCAGATAATAGATACATTCTTCATGACTGGTAGATGACTGACTCTTTGTTAGATACCTTCATGACTGATGGATGACTGACCAGATAATAGATACATTCTTCATGACTGGTAGATGACTGACTCTTTGTTAGATACCTTCATGACTGATGGATGACTGACCAGATAATAGATACATTCTTCATGACTGGTAGATGACTGACTCTTTGTTAGATACTTTCATGACTGATGGATGACTGACTCTTTGTTAGATACCTTCATGACTGATGGATGACTGACTCTTTGTTAGATACTTTCATGACTGATGAATGACTGACTCTTTGTTAGATACCTTCATGACTGATGGATGATGGACTCTTTGTTAGATACATTCATGACTGATGAATGACTGACTCTTTGTTAGATACTTTCATGACTGATGGATGACTGACTCTTTGTTAGATACCTTCATGACTGATGGATGACTGACTCTTTGTTAGATACTTTCATGACTGATGGATGACTGACTCTTTGTTAGATACTTTCATGACTGATGAATGACTGACTCTTTGTTAGATACCTTCATGACTGATGGATGACTGACTCTTTGTTAGATACTTTCATGACTGATGGATGACTGACTCTTTGTTAGATACCTTCATGACTGATGAATGACTGACTCTTTGTTAGATACTTTCATGACTGATGGATGACTGACTCTTTGTTAGATACCTTCATGACTGATGGATGACTGACTCTTTGTTAGATACTTTCATGACTGATGAATGACTGACTCTTTGTTAGATACCTTCATGACTGATGGATGATGGACTCTTTGTTAGATACATTCATGACTGATGGATGATTGACTCTTTGTTAGATACCTTCATGACTGATGAATGATGGACTCTGTTAGATACATTCATGACTGATGGATGATTGACTCTTTATTAGATACATTCATGACTGATGGACGACTGACTCTTTGTTAGATACATTAATGACTGGTAGGTGACAGAACAAATGTAACTTAAAGATATGACTGGCAGGTAACTGCCTAGATTCTACAAACTACGCCAATTTAAATCTTTACAGATACAATTTACGCCTCAAACAAGATAACAACTTACCTTATAGCTTCAGTAATAAATGTCCAGTTAATGAAATGCATCAGTAATCCAGAAGCATAGATGAACTGACATGTTTACAGTAGCATATTTCTATACTTCAATTGTTGTATTTATAGAACACGCGCTATGCGCTATTAATAGAAATATTTTTTTTTCAGTTTCGGACAAAATTCGGTTAGTGACCCGTAAAATATTCACAAATCTTTTGTTTCCACACGTTTTGATTCGGACGAGTATACACTTTCTTGGCGGTTTGTATTCTGGTCTAAATTTGACGAAGTGCGACTGCGCAACTCTCGATCATTGCGAGCGAGTGCTACAGGGGAGAGAAGCAATCCGTAACGTCGCGTGCAACGGCCGGGCATCTGGCGTTGGCGGTAAGTTCGTTGTTTCTGGTTTTTTTTTGCTTCTTCTATAGAAGGTCCCTGCTTTCGCTCAACGACGTTTCGATCTTAGTGCCTGAGGTTAACTGGTTCTGACGATGACAATCGATGCTTGCAGTAATAGTGCTGGCTTCTTGTGTGGATGAGCTCAGGAACTTACAACGAGCAGTGCCCGCTACACACTGGGCTTCTCTCCTACCTCATAATAGCACTGTTCTATTCCAGTTAATTCTTATTTCACTCTTTCAGAAAATTTTGATGTTATTTGATTTCTTTGACAGTAGACTGGAGTGAAAATTTAACTTATTTCGCTTAAATTACTTAAGTAACAAGAAAGCAAGCGTTAAACAACGATACAGGTGGGAAGATAACATCGAGAGATGGAAGAACCGCAGTCTAACAATGTACAACCAAGGAGAGATAGAGATAGATAGATAGATAGATAGATAAAGAGAGAGAGAGAGAGAGAGAGAGAGAGAGAGAGAGAGAGAGAGAGAGAGAGAAAGAGAGAGAGAGTTGGAGATTCTTTATTGCTAACCTTCATTGTGGAGACGACACCAGAATGATTGATTGAGTCAAGTAACTCTTTACGTTACTGTGTCCGACTCAGGGTAAGAAGGTACCATGTTCGAACCCGGCATAAGACTGGACATGTGTCCAAGAACCTATGACATCAGACATCACACGTCCCCTCATCTTTTGGGTAGTGCGATCGAATACCCATCCTTCTAGTATAAGGTCGAAAAAATTGGGTTTTCCGAGTGCAAACTATGCACGTTACAAATCCCATGACAGTTGGAATCTGTCTAGAGGGAGCAAACCTGGCACACATGCATGCTGAAGTCTGACACACCGACCTGTGAGGTGCATAAGTGGATGTGATACACTCATCTCGAAAGAGAACAGAAGAAGAGGAGAAGTGTAGTGTGTTTTTAATGACTGTGCAGTGTTTGAAAATATTGCCGGTCAAAGTTTTGTATTTACCTATCATGTTGCATGAACTTAGCAGAGAGAGAATACACAATTTTGACCGGCAATATTTTAAAACACTGCACAGTCATTACAAATACACATTATACTAACAACGCATCACAAATTGGACAGTTCCTTGTGTGCCATGTGTCACAAGACAAATAATACGGCAAGTGCGTACACGTATACATTATCGGGAAATAGAAAAGGATAGCGCACACTACACGCACGACAGCTGACTTTTATGTTGACCAGTTGGTCAGTTGATATTCCATTTTAAAGCCATTAGTGTGAGCTGTTACCAATGTAAGATTGTGGACATTCTATAATATCATCGAAAAATAGAGACACTAGTCAATACTGCCAATGAAGATAGCAAAACACTTCGTGGCATTCTGCACGACTAAAATGTTCGGTTGTCTTGACTCACTCAGTTCAGCAAAGTTATTAATTGTAAACCGAATATTCAAGTTATTATTTTAATTATTTCTATTAAAATCGTTATTTGGGTAGCTGGAGAAAAGGTATAGCCGGCGTGTTAGCTTAGTTGATAGAGAGCTGCACTGATAATGTCATGAACCTTGTCGGAAAGTGTGTGGATGCATGTGGTCGTCGTCCGGCTAAGTGAGGAGACAATTGGAGATCTCACCACCGTGCACTCAGACCTACAAAATGTGATGGTCCTATCATATCAAAGACCTATAACAGGCGACGATTCCGGGTAGCAATGGTATCCCTTATAAAATGAAAAGTAAGACACCTGCTTGCTTTGACCAGCCTAGGGACACCCTAACTAGGTGAATAGGTGAATGGACCAACACACTTTACGTTCAATGGTTTACAAATTGGGCACGTATGCAGGACATACAATCGAACTTTCTTACCACTTATCTTTCTTACATCAGTTACACAGCCATACGAAGAATAAAATCTATTTTTCGTGTGCCAAATATTTTACAACTGCTTTTGAATAAATGATTCCTGCTAAATCTAAATATCACTTTTATTTGTCTGTAGCAGCTATTTTTAATAAAGTAAAACATGATGAACTGATTAAAATGTTGGAAGATATCAACATTGATGGGAAAGATTTAAGAATAATAAAGAATATTTACTGGAACCAAGTAGCAGCAATTAAAATAGGAAATAAAGAGGGTAGCTACAAACAGATAAAGCTGGGAGTACGACAGGGGGGTGTTTTGTCACCAGATCTATTCTTCCTATATAGCGAAGTAATAATGAGAGAGATCAAAGAGATGCCAGGAATACTAGTTGGAGGTTATAATGTAAATAATGTACGCTATGCAGATGACACAGTATTGGTGCCAGATAATTCAACAAACCTACGACAATTGCTGGACATTGTAGCAACAGAGAGTTCTAGGAAAGGACTCTCCTTGAATATCAAGAAAACAGTAACAATGGTGATATCAAAGAAAAAGGTGACACCAAAATGTGAAATAGAAATAGAAGGAAATATTCTTAAACAAGTGGATAATTTTAAATACCAAGGGGCATTTATCACATCAGATGGAAAATGTCCAACAGAGATTAAGAACAGAATAGGGCAAGCAAAAACCGCATTTCAGAAAATGAAAAGTATCTTATGCAATAAGTCACTGTCACAGAATGTAAGAAAGAGAGTGCTGAAATGCTATGTAGGACCAGTATGCTGTATGGCAATGAATCTTGGAATGTAAATGAACAAATTCAGAAGAAATTAGAAGCAACAGAGATGTGGTTCCTGAGACGAATGTTGCAAATTCCTTGGACTGCCAGAGTGACTAACAACGACTGCCTGAAACAGGCTAATGAAACTAGAACATTATATGCAACAATAAGAAAGAGACAAACAGCTTTCTTCGGTCATGTGATGAGAAGAGAGGCATTGGAGAACATCGTGACAACTGGAAAGATCTAGGGTAAGAGAGGCAGAGGCAAACCAAAAGAAATGATGCTGGATGGACTGAGACGGTGGCATGGAGGAATACCATCATCAGAGTTGATCCTGAACACCAAAGACCGAGATCTGTGGAGAGCCATGAACGCCTACGCCAGCTGGCAGGGTACTTGATGATGAATGACAACTAGAGTTTTTTGAGATACAGACATTTGTGTATCTAATTACAGTACTCTTTGTATAAGGCTATAGAAAAAATATCTAGTCCCTTACATAATACAAATGTTTGTTTACTACAGTTTCAGTTTTCCAGAAATATTCCAAGAATTGCCTTTTTTAGATTTTAACCCACTGCATGCATGTTAATATACTTGTTAGTATATTTATTATAGTTATTTTCTTACACCCCAAATACAGAATGACATCATCTTCAAGAAGAGCATGATTTCTTTCACCGGATTTATTTTGTTATATCTGTGGAGAATACACTTCAAAAGAAGAACATAGGAAACATATTACTGTTTTTGTGAAACAGGCATACTTTATTTACTTTAAAGTAATATTAGGTGACCAGGTCAAGTCTTGGGCTCCTCATATTGTTTGCAAATCAACTGCGACAGTGGATTTGTGGGAAAAGAACATGTTTAAAATTTGGAAATACAGTAGATTAGAAACACCCCAAGAACCAATATGATGACTATTATTTCTGTGTCGTTATTATTAAGAGAATTAATGCGAAAAATCATAAAAACTATCCATATTTAGATTCTGCAAGACGACCTGTTCCACGCGGTGATAACATACTAATTCCAACTTTCAGCTAGAAGATGAGACAGCAGTGGCATGTGGGACGAAATGTGACAGTGATAGTGATTTTGAAGATGATTTTACAGCTGATCAACGCTTCGACCAGAATGCATTGAATGATCTAATCCGAGATCTCTATCTCTCCATTGAATATTCAGAACTTTTCGTTTTAACATTTAAAAAAAAACACAAAAAAAACAACAACAACAACATAAAAACTAATGACAGCTGAAACAAAGGTCGCAGCAGAGCGTAAGGCTTTCTTCCATTCTTTAGTAAAATAAAATAAACTTGTTTTGTACTAATGAAAGAGTTCTTGTAAACGAAATGAGTGTAAGTTATACACCAGATGTGTGGCGACTTTTCCTTGACACTTCTAAAAGTAGTTGGAAAGGTGTTCTCTTAAACAATGGCAACAAAGATGGCACAATTCAAATTGCTCATTCCTCTACAATGAAAGCGGTGTATGCTACACTAAGTACAGTTCTGGAGACACTTAAAATTATATACAAAATTACCTACTTACCAACCACCTACCTACCTAACTACCTACCTACCTATCTACCTACCTGCCTACCTACATACCTACCCACTTGCCTGTCTGCCTGCCTGTTTGAATACACACACACACGCACACACGCACGCACGCACGCACATTCTATATATAATTTTAAAAATCCGTCCCGAAGCGGATTCGACCTCTATGACAACCGAGTCGCTGACTGAGGTCTGGCCACTACCCTACTCCGCCAGTTGTCAAATGTTTGTTAATGTCTCATGTTCTGGACCATAGACGAAAGAGCCCTTTGAATTTCGCGGAATGGAAATTACTGTGTTTTCAGACATGTAGGCAAAAAGCCGACAGAACCGGTCTACCACTGATATGATATTCTCATTGCGACAAATGCAAGAAAAATGCCGTGAACAGAATCAACCACTGTTTATTGCCTTCATCGACCTCACAAAGGCATTTGATTTGGTCAGTCGTGAGGGTCTGTTCAAGGCACTAAAGAAGATTGGCTGCCCACCAACTCTTCTGTCCATTGTGGAATCGTTCCACACAGGCATGAAGGGTGTAATCAAGTTTGATGGTGCAACTTCTGAAGAATTTGAAATCAAGAGTGGAGTTAAGCAAGGTTGTGTACTAGCTCCCACTCTCTTTGGAATATACTTTTCACTTCTACTGAAATATGCATTTCGTGATCAGGATGGTGGTATATACATTCACTCACGCTCAGATGGCGGCCTCTACAATGCTCAGAGATTGAAGGCTAAGACCAAAATTAGGAGGGTACTGATCAGAGAGTTGCTTTTTGCAGATGATGCTGCAGTTACGACCCACTCTGAGGAAGAATTGCAATGTCTACTATCTGCATTCTCCAATGCTTGTTCTGAATTTGGTTTAACAATTAGCAAAAGAAGACACAGATTATGTCACAAGGTGCACATGGGGTACCATCAATCTTTATTGACGACGCCGAACTAGAGATAGTAGACCATTTTACATATCTAGGATCAGTGGTAAATAGCAAATTATCCCTAGTCAGGAAATCAACATCCGGATTGGTAAGGCAGCAACAACAATGAACAGGTTAAGAAAAGAGTCTGGGAGAACAGAAAGCTTACTGCCAAAACAAAAGTCCTTGTCTATCATGCCTGTGTCCTTAATACTCTTCTCTATGGCAGTGAAACCTGGACAACTTACTCACACCAAGAGAACAATTTAAACAGCTTTCATATGCGGTGTCTGCGAAGAATTCTTGGTATTAAGAGGCAAAACAAAATCACAAATACTGAAGTATTGGAAAGATCAGGTTGTGTGACAGTTTATTCCATGCTCAGTCTTCGTAGACTTAGATGGATAGGACATCTTAGGAGGATGGATGATGGTAGAATACCAAAGGATATCTTTTTTGGTGAATTACAGATGGGTAAGAGATCTCAGGGTCGGCCTCTACTACGATACAAAGATGTGTGTAAGCGGGACATGATTGATACAGGCATTGATAATGCACATTGGGAGCAAGTCGCCGCTGAACGTGTTGCATGGAGGGCAAATATCAGAAATGGAATAAAGTCAAAGGAGAAAATTATTGCAGAAAAGTCACACACCAAGCGTTTGAGACGTAAGATGGTGCATGATGGTGGAAATGACCACGTGTTCACATGCACCCACTGTGAACGGACATTTACAGCGCAAATTGGCCTTATCAGTCACACTCGCTACCGCCATAGTTAAAAGTTATTATGCCTTTTTAAAGCACAAACTATCGTCAGTCAAGACGGCAAGGTGCCAATGAGGCAAAAAGCATTCTCATTTATCTAATTAGATAATAGAATATTAGAATGGGGTCTCAAGCAAGGAATGCGAAGCGTGGGTGCTGAATGTCTGTCGTCATAGGGAAGATTCGTGGTGGCTTTGTCCGAAAAAGAAAGAAAAAACATACACACAAAATACGCTTAAAAGCGCGGCAAATAGAAAACACGGTCAGAGATACAGACGATCGAAGTAGTAACCAACTCAATCAATCAATCAATCATGTGCCATGCCGGAAAGCGTGGGCGGTCATGACTCGCCATTTCACTCAATCACCAGCGTCGAGGATCAGCTCAGTGTTCCTGTCTCGTCCATGGCATGTGGCCAAGCCATCCAGGTATTTTCCTCTCGGTCTTCCTCCTGGTCTGTTCCCTTCGATCTTGCCAGTTGTCCCTAAGTTCTCTAATCCATTTCTTCTCATAACATGTCCAACTGGAAACAATTAAATCATAACACATAAATTTAGTTGCATATCATTTACAGGGCATCGCAGCAGCCAGATAATTTTTCCTAGTTGTTTGAGATTTCTCGACAAGCTTACGTTCAGTAGATTGCCATTGCTTTGTGAACGACCGGCACTCATACCATTGTAAGAAAATAAGCAACAATTGGGTAACCATCTAAGGCCATTACGACAGTTACTAAATAAATACGCGCGTATTGTTATGCACTCCTAGAATTAGGGATAAGAATTAGAGATAGAGGATGCACTAGACAACAAACAGTCGCTTAAAAGTCGACAGGGTCGACTTCATTGCATTGGGATTTTATCCCATATGGCCCGGTCTCTTTCCGCAGCGCGGAAAGCGTCGTTCAAAGCACGAACTACGTAGCTCTAGCGACAACCCACAGGAATCTCCGAAAAGTTTCACTCGTGAACCGAAGGACGCGACCCAGGATCGAACCCACAACCTTTGGAGCCCGAGTCAAACGGCTTGACCACTTCGCCACGGAGACTCCGCACTAGACAGCATAAAAATTGAAAGCTATAGTTACCGAGCGGGATTCGAACCTGTAACCTCCAAATGACGACAGTGCCTCGTTGTAGAAACAAATGTCTGATTGGTCATGTGTCGACGTATTTAGGCAACATGTAGACAGAAGTCACAGCCTTGTTTGGATACCTATTTGGTCTTTCTGAACAAGTATTTTCTTTTCTTCTCTTTCCTGTATGTATTACTTTGATAGTGTTTTCCAGTTAATACTTAACCCCCGCAGAGATAGATCCTAGCAAAAGTGACAATTCTGGTTTGCGATTGTAATCAATGTTTCTATAAAGATATTCTCTCCCTACCGCCGTGAAACTTGAGAGCACAACCAACAACCATATGTCGCCACTGGCAATACATTTATCATCGTTAATTAGAAATAAGTTATGAAAGGTATAGTCCTGGAACAAGAAGCTGGGGTCGACCAACAGACGGTGGGTACCGGACATTGAAGACACCTCATGTACCAGGCATTGAAGACACCCCAGGTAGAGGACATTGAAAACACCCCAGGTAGAGGACATTAAAGACACCCCAGGTACCAGACAATGAAGACACCCCACATACCAGACATTGAAGACACCCCAGGTAGAGGACATTGAAAACACCCCAGGTAGAGGACATTAAAGACACCCCAGGTACCAGACAATGAAGACACCCCAGGTAGATGACATTGAAGACAACCAAGGTACCAGGCATTGAAGACACCACACGTACCAGACATTGAAGACACCCCAGGTAGAGGACATTGAAGACACCTCAGGTACCCGATATTTAAGACACCCCAGGTACCAGACATTGAAGTTACAACAGGTAGAGGACATTGAAGACACCCCAGGTACCAGACATTGAAGACATTCCAGACACCAGACATTGAAGACACCCCAGATAGAGGACATTAGAGAACATTGAAGACACCCCAGGCTTGAAAATACACTTGGCAGGGATAGTCACAATTGACCATTTTCGCTGTGATTGTGATAAGAGCGACATTCTGCTGGGATTTGCTGGGGTCTGCTGGGATCTGAAGGTACACGATGACCCGCACAAATAATATTCCTAGCTTTTTTGTCAATGCAGAGGAGTTCGTGCACTGCGTTGTGAATTCCCCTGTGTAATTCATGAAAGGAGAGTGAGGCGTTTGTGGAGTTATCTGAAAGCGAAGATTCTTTACAAAAACAACCTCTTTGGTTTATCAGCAGCAATAAATACTTAGCCATTCGTTATTGTTATTATTACGATGGCATACGTTTTGTGTTGGTTATTTCATGATTTGCTTTATTGTATGCAGTAAATTATTTCAGAAGATGAAACGCAACTTATCTAATAACTTGCTTTCATTGAATGTCAGAGAGTCCTGAAATGCGATATCGAACCTGTTCTGCTGTATGTCAATGTTAACAAGCAAGTTAAGAAGAGCTGGCGAGAGTATATATGAGGTTTCTGAGACGAATGTGTCTAGTGCCTCGGATGGCTAGTATAACAAACACTAATTGCATGGAAGTTGAGTTGAACTGAGCTAAGAACCGACATCAATGCACTTAGGACATTTCCATTCGCGCTCCGTCCCCTCTTTCAACAGCCAGCGAAGAGTCACACTACTAATAGTTCCCACCGATATCTGGTTGAAAGTTCTCCTGGTTGCATGGAAGATGCTCATGAAAACAGATCATTATACACACTCGTAAGAAAGAGACAAATAGTGTTCTGACTATATCAGAAAAGAGGCATTTGAGAACATCGTGGCGCATGCGAGTAATACTGATAGAAGACACGGAGGCCAACGGACAAAAGTGATGTTTGGTTGTCTAAGACGCTGACACAGGGGCATTGTATCAATATAACTGACACGGGGAAATTGTATCAATAAAACTGGCCCGGGGAATTGTATCAATATAACTGGCACGGGGTAATTGTATCGATGTAACTGATTCACTACACCAAGGACTCAGATGTGGGGACAGACATGAACACTTACATCAATTTGCAAGGTACATGATGATCATGATGATGATGATGTTGATGATGATGTTGATGTTGATGGTGATGATGGTGATAATGCAGTAAAGACAGCTTTCTTACCTCACTTATTACTCGTGTTGTTTGTGTGTTCTATTTGCTATCTACTTGGTTTATACGTCAGGTTTGCTGTAACGCAACAGTACTTGCTTCTGTTTTGAAATGTTCAGAATCTCAACGCAATGTACATTTTCACATTAAAATATCAGGGACGTTCATTTGAAACCTGTTCCAATGGCTTTATTGCAAACGCATGAAAGAAACATTAACAGGTGTGGTAGAATTAAACATAGCATTCATTTTGAATGAATTATGCACCATGGGTTGGTCAGAAGAAGTCGCCGTAGGCATTCAAGAAGGCATCCCATTGCTTAGGTAGGCGGCTAATGCTGTCAGCAAAAAAGGATTGTGGTTGCTCACTGAACCAAGTGTTTACCGCGTTCATTACGTCTGCATCTGTGTGAAATCGTTGCCTCTTGAAAGCTTGTTTTTAGAGGTCCGAACAAATAAAAATCACATGGTGACAAATCAGGACTATAGGCTGGATGTTGCAGGATTTCCCACTTCTTCCTTGCTAATGCTTCCTGCACAATCTTTACGACATGCGGACGAGCATTATCGTGCAACAATATCACACCGCGAGAAAGCATGGCGGGTCGTTTATTCTTGATGGCTTTTTGCAGCTTGTCTAGTGTTTGCAAGTAGTGGGTAGGATTGATGTTGACACCAGGTTCTTTAAAGTCGGCCAACAATAGCCCTTCATTGTCAAAAAATGCGCTCATCATAATCTTACCAGCGGAAACCTGTATGTCAAAGATCCACATAGGAGCTGAGAGAGTTAATACGGAGCTATACAAGAGAACACCAGACAGGAGAGACACGGGCACTATATTTAGCTTGACAACAGGACACACTCGTGTCAACTAAGAGGTCATTGAGTGCTTATGAGCAAGGGTTTCCCAAGAGTATAGGAAACTCGCCTCTCGACGAGTAACTGGAGAATACCAGTTACTTGAGTTAACTGACCAAGCGTGCTGGGACTCTACGCACACAAACTCACCAGCGCACGGAGGACGGAATGTCCGTGGTTTAACGCGCAACTAGAAGCGTGCCTCAGACTGGGACAAGGACGGATAGAGAGCAGACCTGTTCGCTAGGAACCCTATGTAGTTTATAGACAATAGTGTTAGCTAGGTTTATATTCCAATTAGTAAATAGTATCATTATTTCCACCTCTTCATTGCATCTGGGAAACATACCATGTTGTTGATTATCAATGAAGTATTCCGCTCGCAGAGCTTGTTTGTAAATAAAAATGTATCCTTTTGCAAACCACACGAGTTAGTGATTCGTGTCGTGCAAAAGTAGTGAGTCCTGAATTACCTGTCGCAAGTAAGTTGCTGACAGGCAGGACCCATTTGGTGTCAGAAGCTTCTGAACCAACGTCTAAAGACTCTAAATTTATTTTGTGGTGAAGATTATCCAAACGTGAATTATTTATTATAAATGTTTGAAATAGATTGTTTTTCGAGAATGAACACCACATACTTTAAAAAGTACCATTTGTGGAGCTTGAACCACAATTAAGAGAAAGTAATTTATAAATTGTGTAATTCTGTGGAAATTTAGAAGAAATGTGTATGAAGTTGGTTAAATGAATATATGTACAAATATGTTGCAAAGTTTTCAAGCACACCATCGTGTACATTTCATTTTGTGTGATACAACCATCAAAGTCAACATTCATCACATTTAAGAGTATATTAGCTACTAAACGGAATCGATAGAGCGTAGTTATACCAAGCAAGAAGGAAAGTGAAGACAAAACGACAGTGACACCCATATGACGATTCATCTTACAAATCATGACGATCATTGATACTATCATAACGTTCATTCATTAACATCATTTTTCATTATTCGAATCACATTTGTTATTGATCAGCCGCATGAAAGATGAACATGTATTTGTAGCATAGACATGTTTTCTAAACTATTGATGCTCTACTAAACAGAAGCGTCAGTTCTCCAATCAAGTCGATTATTTTTGTGTACGGAGGTCAGCGGTGGAACATCCCAAGTGCAAGTTTTTCCAACCGATTAGATGAGTATATTTTCGAATAATTTTGATACTGACCATTTTAACGATGCATCTTTATTGTTAGTGACAATGTAAATAACTAACGTATATTTGTACAACTATTGGGTGAAATTGAAATATTATTATTGTGAAATAACATAGGATCACAAAATGGCATCGTTAAATGACTGCATCCAGGCAGGCAAAGCACTAGGCCATACTGGACAGGAGTTAGAGAAATGGGTTGATCAAAGATACAAAGAAGAAACTGCCCGACAGAAAGAAGAAGCAGAGAGAAAAGCGGCTCTAGATAGAGATGAAAGAGCATTAGAAAGGCAACATCAAAAAGAATTGAAAGAAGTAGAGGAAGCCATCAAACAGAAGCAGATACAGATAGAGTCAGAGACAAAGTTAAAGATGAAAGAGTTAGAGATAGAGTCAAACATTCAAATAGCCTCTAGTAAACAAAAGAGCCAGGAGGAACAAAATAAATTTTCCAAATATAAAGGCCTGATCAAGCCATACAGCGTAGGCGATTCCATCTCAGCATGGACTGAGAATATCGAGTTTCAACTTAAGACTCAGAAAATACCGTTGGAAGACTGGGCAATGATCTACATGAGAAATCTCAGTAGGGAGGCATTAAAAGTAATATAATCTATACCTACAGAACTAATGAGTGACTATCAGTACATCCACGATAGAATCATGCAACACTTCTTACTTGATGCACCTGGGTATCAGATTTAGTACGCACAAATAAAGCCCAAACTTACTGAAACGTTCCTAGATTACGTCTCTAACATGCAGAGCACATTTAACAAATGGCTTAAGGCGGCAAAAGTGGGGAAAAACTTTGACAAACTACAAGATCTAATGGTAATGGACAAGGTTATATCTACAGTCCCTACCCCGTTTGCAAAGTTCCTCCAACAGGCAGACATAGAATCCATTCAAGAGCTAGAAAAACGTGGGTCGGCTTACTTTTCTGCAAATCGTGATATCTTTAAAACCACCATCCATGATACTGAGATCACTGCCTTTGTGAAAACCGAACCAAGTAGGTCGTATAGGCAAAAAGAGTATCGTAAGAAAGACCAGCCTTATCAAAAGCCTCCACTGTGTGGATATTGCAAACTATATCATCCTAGTTATTCTATGTGCGATAAGAACCCAGCATATCCATCTCATTTAGAAACGGTCATAAAGAAGCAAGAGAATAGGAGAAATTCGTTTAAACGTGCCATCAAATGTTATTTTTGTTCGAGTTATGGCCACTATTCTGCGAAGTGTCTGGGCAGACAGAGAATGAAGGCAAACAATGCTATGCTCATCGATACGTCATCGGACGATGGAAGTGTGATTGACTCTGAACTTGAGAATGTACTACCAGAGAATGTGTGTGAAAGTGTGGCAGTAGTTACTGATATACTTGATTTCAATAAATGTCTTACATGTCACCAATTTCATGCGGATGGAAAATTAAAATGTGGTCACATTATTCCATATGCCATCGAAGATGCTAGTGCAGTTAATGCCTCCAGAGGTAAATTGAAGTTCTACGATGCACTGGTAAATAATCAACCATGCCATTGTTTACTGGACAGCCCGAGCACTTTACTTGGCCTGAGAAAAGAACTGGTGAAACCAGAAGATTACACGGGTGAATTTGTCAAATGCCGTACTTTCTCGGGAACAATTGAGAAATATCCACTGGCAAAAGCGCATATAAATACCCCGTTCCTTACCGGCACATTTACGTACGCAATCCTGCAAGACCCTTGCACGGATCTTATTTTAGGATGTTTGGCTTCATTAAAGAAATGTACTGACGATGATATATTAGCCTGGAAGGAAACGAACCTGGCTAATGCTGTAACAAGGTCAGAAACGCAAACACACTACACTGACCTACAGAACGAGATGTTACAGCTGTTAACACCCTGCGGTGCTACTAACGATAATACCCGACAAGAATTTATCGAGGCACAACGCACCGATCAAACTATCGCACCTTATTTTAAATTGTTAGGTGAGCGAGCGAAAGTGACTAACAATGCATCTTGGTATTTTAGAATACACAACGGAATTCTCATGCGTTATTACACGAATAATAACCACGAAATTCAGCAAACGGTGTTACCTGTAACATACCGACAAACTGTGCTGAAAATCGCACATGAGTCACCGTTTGCTGGACATTTGGCCTATGACAAAACCAGAGCCAGAATTTTGTCACACTTCTACTGGCCTAAATTCTGTTCTGACATAAAATTTGTCTGTCGTTCATGTACTATTTGTCAACATCTTGTAAGAAAGGGTAAGCATGTGACGGCCGAAGTTCAACGGTCATTATTGGTATCACGACCATTTGAGTGTGTAGCGGTCGATATTGTTGGACCCCTGAATCAGGTGTCGGACAAGGGAAACCGTTTCATACTGACGCTCGTGGATACATGTACCAGGTGGATCGAAGCAATTCCACTAAAATACATCACCTCCAAAGATGTGGCAAATGTATTTTTGCACTTATTTTGTCGTTTCGGTTTTCCGCGAACGATTTTATCGGATCGTGGAACCCAGTTTATTTTGGCTGCTATGCAAGCCTTAACAAAATTGTTAGGAATACAGCAGCACTTCTGTACACCGTACCACCCAATGAGTAACGGCATCATAGAGAAAATTAACGGGGATCTAAAACACAGGCTGGCAAAAATAACAGCCGAAAATCCAGCTGAATGGGACACATTATTACCAGCTGTGTTATTTGCCCATCGAGAAATTCCGCACTCAAGTACGGGTTTCTCACCTTTTGAACTAGTGTATGGGGCGAACCCTCGTGGACCCCTATCAATATACCATCAGCTAATTACTAGCTTACCAGAAAATCCAACATCAGTAACACCATACGAGATGGTAACAGAGATACGCGATAGAATCATGAAAGCGTGTGAAATAGCCAAAGCATCTTTGGAGAGGAAAGGACAGATGTACCGCGAGTATGCAAATAAAGGTGCTAAAACAACACACCTTGAACCTAATCATAATGTTTTGCTTTTACTACCAGATAAACGAAATTTATTGCTAACATCATGGCAAGGGCCATTCAACGTCGAACGGAAAGTATCGGATGTTGACTATGAAATATCGATAAAGGGAACATTTGAGATATTCCATATCAACATGCTGAAACCATATTTCTCACGACAGGAACTACAGACAGACGAACAAAATGCACCCACACCAATCAATCGGACGACAGACGTACACAACACAACTACACCAGGTAGGGCGACACACGACAGCGACATCGCAAATACACTTAGCCAGGTAACAGCACACGCAGCTAATACCACAACAGTACTTAACCAGACAGACGACGACGGAATAGAATTACCAGTCTCTACTGTAGGCACGACTGGGACCATCGATAGCATACGGATAGAAACCAAACTTACGGACGAGCAACGACGACAGATGATAGATTTAGTGACAGAGTACAAGGACATTTTCTCCGACATCCCAGGAAAGACAGACAGAATAGAGCATTCCATCATTCTGACTGATAACACCCCTATCAAATGTCGACCTTATTCCATCCCTCTAAATTATAGGGCAAATCACGACAAAGAAATACTATCTCTTGAGTCAAGTGGAATAATTCAAAGATCACAGTCAGAATATTCCTTTCCTATCGTTCTTGTCGCCAAAACGAACTCAACAATTCGCCTCTGCGTCGATTATCGACGTTTAAACAGAGTGACAAAAATGGATGCTGAGCCAATCCCAGCATGCGAGGATTTGATACTGGATATGTCTACATCTCGTATATTTTCCAAACTCGACCTCACGCGAGGTTATTGGCAAGTCCCGATGCAAGAAAATTCAATTCCTTTGACAGCTTTTTCTACACCTCTAGGGCTCTATGAGTGGCGCTTTCTTCCTTTTGGCCTTCGTAATGTTCCAGCCACTTTTGTACGTCTTACTAGAGATCTTCTCCACGGGGTACCCAATACATCTACATACATAGATGACATATGCATTCATACTGAAGACTGGACGTCACACCTACAGAAACTTCGACATGTCTTCGACAGGTTGCGATTATTCGGTCTTACCGTCAAACCAACTAAGGTTGAGTTGGGCATGGAGGAAATTGACTTCCTAGGCCACACCATCTGCAGAGGCCAACTCAAAACAGACGAGAAAATAGTCACAAAGATTCTCAATTTGACTATGCCAACGACCAAGAAACAGGTCCGAAGTCTACTTGGTCTTGTAAACTATTATAGTAAATTTATTCCGAATCTGGCGGAAATCACCAGTGTTTTTTTCCAATATTTTGAAAGCTTCGGCTAAATTGGATGTGCAAGATGCAGCGTTAATTGGCGCATTATCAAAATTGAAATATTTATTCAGTGTACCACCTATTTTGCGTTTACTTAATCAAAATCTTACCTATTTCCTCCGCACAGACGCAAGTGCGATTTCCATATCTGGTATATTGGGCCAGTTTTACGACGGGAAGTTCCACCCAGTGATGTATGTAAGCCGTAAAATCAGCCCAGCTGAAGCAAGATACTCAGCATCTGAATTGGAGGGCCTTAGCGTAATCTATTGCGTTAGAAAACTGCATAGGTGTTTAGCAGGTACAGAGTTTGTAATCCAGTCCGACAAATGTCCGCTTGCGGTAATGCAGTCTGGCATCCCTCAAAACAACAGGATCTATAGATGGTCTTTAATATCGGCAAACTATGCTTTACAATCCAGCATTTGAAGGGATCATTAAACTCGCTGGCAGACATTTTAAGTCGACCTTCAAGTATAGAGATACCTGAAGTACAGGAAAAGAGCGACGACTTATCACCAGAAACAGTGACACTGTAGTTATTCATGAAATCAGTGCCGTGTGTGTTAAAAAGTTACACTTTAAGTACATCCTTTAAGTGCGTTAATATCGCCAGTGGGCTAAACTGTGTAAGAGAAACAGTGCCATTATGAGTAAATGAACAGGCACATTAGTAACATTTCTACAGCACTAACACGTAGATAAGCCATAATTACATCGAAAGTGTTAGACTTGAACCTACATAAACTAGTAGGCAACGTTATATATAAACACTATCCTGAAGGGAGAGCACATAATACTGTGAATAATTGAACTAGGTTATTACACGAGTCTACAAGGAACAGTGCTCGAACATTACACCGGGAAGGACGACATTAGTGTAGTGATATATAAACGTAATTGTGATATGTATATTACATTTTTTTTTGGTTTTTAACAGTGCGCATAACCTCATTGTGTATATTGATAATTGAATTGCAAATGTTCAAGTAAATATATGACGTTATTTATGTTAGTTCATAGGTAGAAGTCACCAACAGTTACTTAAAAACCTCATTTAAGTTAACACCCACGTTAGAAATGTAATTATTAGACATTACTTTATCACATCACCATATAAACATAATGATTTATAGATTAATTTGTTTAAAACATCTTTTCTAAACTAACCCAACCATTGGAAAATTAACATCATTTCATTTACTAATATTACAATAAGGTAACTAACCCACTTTGCTTAAATAAATGAAATTAACTAGGTTATTTCCCTTAGGTTAATTTAGAACAGCACACGCAATTACCATAGCGTATTTAGATTAGTTAGTAACACATGATCGGTAACAAACCATCATCACAATCGTGTATAATATGTTGTATAGATATGACGCGTGCAAAGACATAGCACAGTCATGTGGCGTGAAAACTTGTACGATTCAGCCAATCATTTATTGTAAATATGTAATGTTCATTTATGTAATATTATGAACCATATTTTAAGGACGAATGAATGTTTTAAAATAACTATGGTATGAAAGTTGAACGAGAGACGTATGAATGAGAGGAATGAATGAAGACAAAGTAAACATTGAGAGAGAGAGAGAGAGAGAGAGAGAGAGAGAGAGAGAGAGAGAGAGAGAGAGAGAGAGAGAGAGAGAGAGAGAGAGAGAGAGAGAGAGAGAGAGAGATTTAGCGGAAATTTTTTCTCCGCGCAAATCGTCGTATTGTGACTTGTCTGTGTCAATATGTGTAACCAATTTTTTTTTTTTTAACGTTTATTTCATACAAATCAATGTATATTTACAAGGTGTAATGTGTGTTTCTTTTGTTTGTGTATATTACAGAGCGTTGCCGTTTGTTAGTGTTAGGTGTCACATGTGTGAACAAAGCAATTACATACATATATACAGTTATATTATGACATTTATGTGTGTAGCTGCAATACTTTAGAAATAGTAGTAGTAAATAGAGAAAGTACTTTGAGCATCTTAAAACGAAATTGTGGTCATAAATAAAAGTAACCAACATTTGTGGCCACAATAATCCGATTTACGGCGCTCGAAGTAATACATACATATAGAATATAAACGCATACACATGTTAGCAAGTTAATTACATTGTAGTTTATTAGATAACACGCAAACAAACAGGAAAACAAACACATAAAAGTTGCATTCACCATTTGTTTCAAAGAACAGTAACTTAAAACAGGGGACACAATAACTTCTTTAAAACCAGAATTTAACATTGAAAATATTTCTTCACAAACGGAAGTTAAAAGGTGAAGAGTAGAACATAGAGCATACGAGTTGGTGCTGATATTATAGGGGAACATGAACATTTATGCTCATGTGTTGTTCTCGTAATAGAGACAGCTTGTTGCGGGTTGTCATGTTGGGCAATTTGAGGACAGGTCGAGACATACGTCAACGGGTAGAGGGTCAAAAGACATTGGGTCAAACGACGGAAGCCAGGACATAAGTTATAAGACAACGGTTCCGGATCAATACAATTCCCAAGAATATAATAGAGGTCTATAGCCAACTATAATGATGTGATGCACTACTCAATTAGCCGAGTGAATCAATATAACAGTGTGAAAAGGAAAAGAAGAGAGTTTGTTCTATCCCCAGAAGAGATACTTAAACTTATGAGATCTTTGACAAAATTGTACAGCCAATTTTTCAGTGACCAATACGTGTTACATACAGGAGTTAAACGGTTGTAACACTACACGCAGAGGAGAGGAGCGTGTCAAAGATCCACATAGGAGCTGAGAGAGTTAAGACGGAGCTATACAAGAGAACACCAGACAGGAGAGACACGGGCACTATATTTAGCTTGACAACAGGACACACTCGTGTCAACTAAGAGGTCATTGAGTGCTTATGAGCGAGGGTTTCCCAAGAGTATAGGAAACTCGCCTCGCGACGAGTAACTGGAGAATACCAGTTACTTGAGTTAACTGACCAAGCGTGCTGGAACTCTACGCACGCAAACTCGCCAGCGCACGGAGGACGGAATGTCCGTGGTTGAACGCACAACTAGAAGCGTGCCTCAGACTGGGACAAGGACTGATAGAGAGCAGACCTGTTCGCTAGGAACCCTATGTAGTTTATAGACAATAGTGTTAGCTAGGTTTAGATTCCAATTAGTAAATAGTATCATTATTTCCACCTCTTCATTGCATCTGTGAAACATACCATGTTGTTGATTATCAATGAAGTATTCCGCTCGCAGAGCTTGTTTGTAAATAAAAATGTATCCTTTTGCAAACCACACGAGTTAGTGATTCGTGTCGTGCAAAAGTAGGGAGTCCTGAATTACCTGTCGCAAGTAAGTTGCTGACACTGTAACTTGAATGTTTTTGGCATTTGGTGATCCAGCATGCTTCCATTACATGCTCTCTCTTTTGCTACTCGGCTCAAAGTGGTGACTCAGTGATTCATTGCCTGCCACCATGCGGACGAGAAATGCATCACCATCCACTCTGTAACGCTATAAATGGTTCAAACACCATCCCATGCGTTCCTCTTTTTTGGTGGTCTGTCAACATCCGTGGTACCCACCGTGAACTCACCTTCCGATATTGCAGTTTCTTACGAACGATCTTTTGAATTGTCCCAAATGACACATCCAATTCTTTCGATAGTATGCTTCGACAACGGTTCATCTGTACTGCTGCATCAATTTTGGCGATGGTTTTTTTTTCTTTCTGTTGCAACAATATGCGCTTGACCCGGCCGTCGAAGATCTGTCGTGAACTGACGTCCTTTCTGAAACATTCGTGCCCAGTCTGTAACTTTTGTCTTCGACACACATTTGTTACCATACGCTGCTTGCATTCTTCGATAAATGTCCACTGGTCGACACTCTTCAAATGAAAGAAACTGAATAACCGCTCTTTGAGCTTGTTTGGACGGATTTTGGATCAACCCGGCCATTTTCTCAACGGCCAGAAACAGAACCTATGCATCATGGGACGATAAGCACGTGCTCTTTTATTCATTAGTCAGTACTTATCACATGACTATGACATGATCATGTTCAACGCACTCTATTACGCGCGGTGCGGCACGAACGGATTTCAAACGAACGCACCTTATATATTGAGAAGATTCTCACTCAGGGCCAATTTCGCATTGAAAGTCGACTAACGACAACAGTTCAGCGCCTTCCGTGGCACTCGTTCTAACATCTTCCAGTCCATTTTCTTATGTTGTCTACCAACATGTAAGGCCATGCTCTTGTAAGGAGGAATACAATCATACGTTTAAAGAGCTTTCTGAAGATATGAGTTGCGCGGTCAACGTAAAAACTAAAGAACTGCCAAGATAAAAGTTCAATTTTTGGTTCTTCATTGCAATATTCTGAGTTGAGTTGAGTCAAGAAGCGAAATCACATTACTTTGGACATTCCCGTACGTGATCCGTCCTCGTCTGCAACAGCCAGCGAAGAATCCCAATATTAATGGTACCAGTAGTAGTCTGACTATAGGTCCGCCTGGCCTTTATTCAAAGTCCTGAGTTTCGGCCAGAATACTCAATATGTGATAAGTAATGGCTTGCTAAATTGAATATAACAGCATGAGATAGCTGAGGCTAGGGAGGCTAGGAGTGAGCTGGCTGAGGACCTAATCCTCAGAAGGGGATACAAGAGATATCTCTTGCTGCAAAATGATGCATCCGTCGATGACAATCGACCAAAGCTTGAATCACAATAGATCAAAGCATGGATGACAGTAGATCACAGCATGGATGACAATAGACTACGGTTACTAAAATGTTGAAACAAACTAACGCTGTACACGAAGATAATCGTGATAACAAAACGTCCTCACAGTTGTCTCCACTTTGTTAGCACACGTCAGTGTTTCAAAGAAGATAATCTTTATGCAGGCGGTAGCGTAACCAGTGGATGGCTTCCCTCAAGGCCGTCAAGGCATACCAAGTAAGACAAACGCCTGCTAACTTGTTGACGAGCGGGACACAATCACAGCAAAACTGGCGGAAATATAGGGTGCGTGTTTAATGACTGTGCAGTGTTTGAAAATATTGCCGAATCAGGTTTTGTATTCATCCTCTGTAAAGTTCATGCAACATAATAGGTAAATACAAAACATGGACCGGCAATATTTTCAAACACTGCACAGTCATTAAAAATACACCCTGTATATGCCAATGGTGAAAACACTGAGTATCATTACCTTTTCTCCACAGAAATATAATTCAGAGTTATATATAAAATGAAGTGAATAAATGAATAGTACTTGAGCTTAAACAATTAAAACACATAGTCACAGATAGGTCTTCGCCATCTCAGACAATCACCAGAGTTGTGGATCAGCTCTGTGTTCTTGTCTCCACCATGTCTTGTGGCCAAGCCAAGCAAACATCTTCTTTCCTGCCTTTCACATGTTCTTTTCTCCTCAATATTGCCAGATGTCACTAAGTTATCTAGTCTATTTCTGCAGCGTGCACCTGACGAGAAGCAGTGAACTATTCCAGGCAATAAATCCTGCAGCATAATCTTTGTGACTTCGATGTTTAAATTCATTAAGGAAATACACATGTTGTAAATAATTCACTTTTTAATGTAATATATTGCAACAACGGGAATAATTTATGGAAAAGGAAATAGAGTAACACAAAGATAGAAAATTATTGACAGTCTTTCATTATGGCTTGCCCACACACGCATTTATAGATTCTGTTCAATATCGCTAGAAGCGAAGAAGCGTAATTGCCTACAACATTCAGCAAAAAACAACAAGAAGATGCTGATAATGCTGATGCTATTAATGATAATAATGGTGCACAAAAAATATCCTACATGTAAAATTAAATAGTTTGCCATGTGATAATTATTGATGAGCATTGAGCATCAGTGCATATGTCCGGTGTGTTGTAACAAGGGATACACGTCTTACACTCATCATTATCATCATCATCATGTGCCATGCTGATAAGCGTTAGGGGTCGCCATCGTACACAATGACCAGAGTCGTGGATCAGCTCTGTGGTCCTGGCTCGATCATGCCATGTGGTCAGCCCATCCTTATATTTACCTCTCTGCCTCCCTTTTGTTCTTTTCGTCTACATCTTGTCAGTTGTCACCAAGTCCTCCAATTTATTCTTTCTCGTAACGTGCCCAACAAATTTTGAATGTCTATGTCTAATTTCTCTAATAAATGTACTGTTTTCATTTGCGTCTTATAGGACATGCTCGTTGGTTTTTCTGTCTGTCCATGACATTGTTTGCATTGTCCTCGGAAACCACATTTCCACTTCAAGTAGATGCTTTTCAGCTTGTCTGCTCATTGTCCACATTTCACATCCATACAAAAGTACAGAACCTATGAAGTACTTGAACACCCTTTTTCTCGTTGCAGTTGACATCTTTTTATTGGTCAGTATATGTTACATCTTGCAAACAGGCTACTTTTGCCATAGCGATTCTCGTTCTAATCGCTTCAACGCATCTCTTATCAGACGTTGCGAATGTTTCGATATAGTTGTACCGATTCACTTGTTTAAGAATATTCCCATTTCCCCGAATATAACATTGTTATATCATCTTACAGACGACCACAAAATCTGTCTTCTTACAATTTAATTCTAACCTTGGTTGATCACTGTGTGCAACAACCGCATCTACTAAATGTTGCAGATCCTCCTTATTGTCTGCAATCAATACTGTATCATTCGTATCTAATGATATTGATGTTATGTATCTCAGTGACGATTCCTCTCTTATCTTCTAAAAAATGCTCACTGTATAGTGGAAAACAAGTTCTCGACATTACACATCCCTGTCGCACACCTCTCTTAAAAGACTGATATTCACCTACTTCTCTGTCTATCTTTATGGCAACTTGTTCGTTTTCAATATATGTGTTTTAACAAGTCTTAAGTCTTTCCCATAAATTCGTAGATGTGCAGCATCTTTATCATGTTTACATGTTTTATTTTATCGAAAGCCTTTCTGTAGTTAATTAAGCAAAGATGTAGATCTTTGTTTACTGTTGAACTCTCAGTTAATGTTCTCAGGACATACACAGCATTTACTGTACCCTTGCCTTCTACGAACCCACATTTTCTTCCTATATTTCAGTTTGTATTTTCTTCCTAACTCTTTCCTCAATGATATTTAGCAAAATCTTCGTGATGTGGTTCATTATGCTAATTGTTCGATATTTATCACATTCGAAAGGCTCCTGATTTCTTCGGGATTGCAATTGTTTCACACTACATCTGAATAATCAATATTTATGTAGTGTGAATATTTCATATTTCTGTAACAGCTGCAATGTAATCAACGGATTAATTAACTTATTAAGTAACATGGGATGATTAATCATCATACGCAACTTCCCGTATCTTCCAAGGGCTTATTAACAGTAGTTTTCCCTAAGCAACCTCGTGTAAATTAATGTATAATACACACTGCTACCATAGAAACAACTTTTCAGTCATAACTGTGACACATCCCTACTTCCTTTTTTCCGTCGTCCATTGTTTGTTTGGTCCAAACCTACTTTTTCTTTTCCACTAAACCTGTTAAATAAGAAACATTGATTTCACACATAGAAGGAAGAAAGTGGAATGTTGTCAAGATTTAAGCTACTCCCTGAGAACAAAAATAAAAGTAAACTGTAATTACGACTAAGATATGAACTGATGTATAACAGAAAACCGACTTGACAGAATAATCAGTTTTATTTATATATTCTAATACAATTCCGTTGTGGAGCACAAATGAAAGTTTTTATTCTTCCATTAAAATGATAAAAATTGGGTGGAACTGCGGTAAAGCTGTAAAAATGTAAACAATATAAAATGACACAAAGTAGATTTACAACACATACTGGACATTGCGGCGATTAGCCTTCATCAGCAAACAAACACATTCACAAACACAACATATAGTCAAGGGGATCTCCTGTGACTACATCAAAAGGTGACGACAGGACGAGAAGAACAAAAGGATGAAAAAATGAAAGCAATGACGAGAAAATGAGAATTGGAAAAAATGTTCATACTTACCTCACAATTCCGATCTGTGTGTAACTCAGAATATCGCCAATGTCTTCTTATTTTTATACCCAACCGAGGGAGTGAGATTGAGGATGATGACGGGGTGATAGGTGTTACAGTTCATTGAGCACATTGAAAGAAGGGAAGGGCGGAGGCAGGAGGGCAGGACGGCAGTATGTGATAGTGGTCTGATAATGGTATCTGAACAATCTCAGTGGATGAACTAACAAAGCTTGAGTGGGCGCAAGCATGATGGTGGTACTAACCAAAACCACATTATGCACTCATATATATTATTTTGAGGCGAGTCCTAAAGTCTGGGTGGACTGATATGCGTGAGCGCACATACATACATATACACCGCTCAACAGACATTCATACATTAGTGTACATGGGTATGTGCAAGGTATATATAAGAAGAGAGAGAGAGAGAGAGAGAGAGAGAGAGAGAGAGAGGAGAGAGAGAGAGAGAGAGGGAGGGAGGGAACGAGAGAGAGAGAGAGAGAGAGAGAGAGAGAGAGAGAGAGAGAGAGAGAGAGAGAGAGAGAGAGAGAGAGAGAGAGAGAGAGATGGGTATCGTTCCTGTGATGTGCCTCATAGGGTATGCGGAGTAGGTCGGTCTACAAATACGAGGCTTCACTCATACTGCTCCCTATGAATTAGGGTAAGTAAGGTGATTGTTATACCATGTATTATAAGATCATATCACCCAATGTTTGATCTGTTTGCTTTGGCCTCTGTTCCTAGGTTCCTGATCATTTCATTGGAGATACCATCAGCTCCTGGTGACTTTCTCATTTTACGTTTTGATATGGCTAGCTCCAGTTCACTGAATGTGATAGGTGTCTCCATAACCTCATGTACAATTTCCTTCTGTCCTGCATGTTGCCATTTATCTCGAATCTCTTGTTGTTTCTCTGGCCTAATTTCGATATTGTTATCTTGTGCGAATGAGTCCGCAAAATTGTCTGCTGCTTGCTTTCCTGTTAAGATGTTTTCGTCTTTATGTAGTGCAATTTTTGAGTTTCTCCCTGTACACTCATCGTTTAGCTGTTTTGTTAGCTTCCATAACTTCCTTGTGTCTCTTTCAAAGTTCAGTGACTCTGTTTTCACCTGCCAGCTTTTCCGTCTAGCCTGCAGCTGGGCCCTTTGAAATTTGCCTTTTGAGTGCTGATATTTATTGTGGTGCTCTTGGCTGGGATTGGCCTCTGCTTGCTTTCTACATACATCCACATCATTATGCAACTGTTCCAGTTCACTACTCCAGTAGGGTTTATAATGTCTGATGACGAGGAACATTGGTAATTGGGAAAGCTATTCCACACACAAACATCAGTCCAGTGCACTAGCGGTTGTAGCACGCGAATGGTCTGCGATTGAGTTCAAAGCGAGAGACCAAAGGAAAGCAAAATCTCTGATGCCTTTGCAAAACGAGACCAAAAAAAAAAATAGATGCTGTGAAATTAGTAATCTCGTATATTTATATTAGCGGGCGCGTTAGTGTAGTGGGGACCGAGCATCGCAGATAAGGTTATGAATTCGGTCGGATGAGGGTTCGACGACTGCATTCATCGACCGCTAAGAGAAGGAAGGACCGGTCATCTATTTCTTCGTGTGTTCATCGTCAGCTAAGTGAGGGAAGGACTGGTCATCTACTTCTCCGTGCGTTCATCGTCCACTAAGTGAGGGAAGGACGGGTCATCTATTTCTCCTTGCGTTCATGCCTGCAAAACGTCAAGTGTCTAGCACTTCACAGATCCATGGTAGGTTTATTCTTTGAGACTTGTTTATATATAATAGGGGCATTCAGAAAGTAATGCACCACATCGCTTTTCTCATGAGCTGTTTATTTACAAAGCATGAAATTTATACACATTATATATGGATACGACATGTAAACATCAGTATTATTCAACATAATCACCATCAACTTGTAAGGCTTTATGCCAGCGCGAAATAAGTGCATAAATTCCTTGCCCGTACCAGATATTTTTTTTTTACAATCTAGGCCATTTATTCGCTGCATGAATCACTCCTTCATCATCTTCAAACAATGTCCCACGGAGTACATCTTCAAGTTTACCAAATAGATGCACATAAGAGGGTGCCAAATCGGGACTATAAGATGGATGGGGTAGTACAGTCCAACCCAAGTTGGTGATTGCTTCCCGTGATGCGAGATGTGTGTGAGGACGCACATTGTCGTTTAGGAGACTTCGAGGAGCACATCTTGCGTAAACCTTAGAAAATCCGAGAGTTTTTAATAACTATCTTTACACTACCATTGCTGACTGACAGCTGTAAGGCCAATTGTTGAGTAGTGATTCACCTATCAGTAAGAATAATGCCCTCAGCGCATTTCAACATCTCTGCTTTGGCGGCTGTGGCAGGGCGTCCACAGCACTGCTAATCAACCAGCTCCGTATCTCCACATTGATTCTCTGAACCCAGCGACTGACTGTACTCCTGCCGACTGCAAAACTTCCATACCATCATATAGACGCAATTGAATCAATATAAACATATTTTCATCGGGATGGCCGTCACGGAAAAACTTGATAGTTTCGATCGATGACAAAAAGACCCGTACATTTGTCTACAAAAACAGGCAATCCTTTGATGAGTAGGGGACTGTGGAACAAAATACGTCGCGTCAAATGTCTACACACAGTCGGCATTTTGTTATCAAGTTGTTGCTCGAGACGAGACAATAGCGCCATCCGTCTGCAAGGCGGTAGTCAGCCTTTGAAGTCGTAGACGGAATGTCTGGACAGACGTCGGATGGATTCTGTGATATGGGGAAAAATCCCCTGGTTCACCGGCAGACGGGACTTTTGTTGTACGAGACAAAAAATTCCCAGATGAAAGCAAACTAGACGGCGGATTGATTCCAGTCAGTCTAAAACAGGGGAGAAAACCAGATTCTGGACTGATTAGCGTCTAGACTTTTTGGTGACGTCACTCAAGCCCGAATTAAAACCAGTTGAGGTAAAGAAGTTGAGTTAGTCGACCAAAAGTTATGAAGTGCTAAGGATCGGCGCAGTATTCCGGGTTGTGTTATAGAAAGAGACTATAGTGTCAAGTGTTGATGTTTATTGGCGGACATAGATCCAGTCTGTGATTGCATAGTCTCAATCTTCAACTGGAATAGCCATATGGTATTCTATTAAACATATCTAACTTAGATTAGGAATAGAGTACAGTACTGTGCGGTGACAGAATGTTCTATAAGTGCGGTGATAGAATGTTCTATAAGTGCGGTGATAGAAAGTATTATAGGAGCGTCGGCACTAGTAGCCTATTGTGTAGCTTTAACTAGCTTGTGTGCTATATCATTTAACTCAGGGAGTTATGGACAATGTAGTGGGATAATATCTAGAGAGATTGAGGATGGTTGGGAGGGATGAAGGGAATGTGAAATGGTAGGATCTTCCAATAGGGCATCTGCTGGGTTTCTACCCGTTTCCTTTAATCTTTCCTTGTGTTTCCATGTCTCAGACCAATGCGATGAGCTATTTGGCCGTATAACAGAGTTCGGTTCTCTGTTATAGATCTGAGTGCTGCTATCGGCCTACAATCACCTAATTAAGGTCAGAATTGAGTTGCTCTCACCCGGGGATTCTCTATTCAACAGGTTCCACTTGATGATGCTACGATATACTACCAAGAAGTTAGTAACAAAGTTAAAGAAAGTGATGGCTCACGGATTGAAGACGGAGGTTACTGAGAGGCTTGTACACGGGGCTCATGACCTAGTTGGTCTGCAGAAACCTGGCTTCTGCTGAACAGGACTTGATGAACATATGAGTGAATTTTTTCTTGAGTGATATGCTACACACTGAAGATTCAAAACACTATAAATAACACATATACCAATATACATAACTACCTGGAACATTAATAGGTTTTTATTTTTTTTTTTAATATGGGGAAAATCTCATAACCAGTGACCTTATGAACATGTAGATTTTCCCAGGTGACATTTAAGATATTTTGAAAGATTCTCTGATCAACGAACATTATTGAACAGAGTAAATTTATAGTGTGTGCTAGAATGAAGACCAAGATTGGACATTGTCGATCATTGGATGACCAGCGTCCTGATTGTTCGAGAGTTATCGGAGAAAGTCGTCACTTGGCAGGAGAAACATCAACTGGGTGAGGTTTTCTGTCCGGAATACATGGTGCTGTTGTGTGCTCAGCAGAGTGATGCAACTAACTTTGCTCCTGATTCACTGGTCTGATTCTACATACACCTTAGAATATTCGACACACATTCTACACATTACACACACACACACACTTCTCACACACATACTCTTTGCTTTAATAAATTATTTTGGATTTATTTGTGAAAGCTAGAGTTGTTGAGTATGTTGTGTTGGGGACGAATGAGAGGAGGCATGATCCAGGGGTGAGTGAGAGTTAGAAAGAGGTGTCTACAGACTGAAGGAGTTTTGTGGACGGATTCTGGTGGTTTCTCTAGGACAATAATATTGGGTTAATTAAAATTTGGGTGTTGATTCCCCTCACTTCACAAAAACACCAAGCTGATACACAACACTGGTGTCGTGTAAGTTGGCAAAACATGAGCACCTACGATTATCGGTATGGCAAATGATGATGATAAGAGAAGGATATCGGGCTTTTAATCTGACAAGATCCGTCACTAGTTCCTCTGCAGCATTCATGTTCATGCTCAAAGTGTCTTTAATGTCCTGCATGCTCCCTTGTGTTGCGCGGCGCCTGTCTCGTCTTCTAGGGCCCCGACCTTCAATTATTATCTCTAAACCGCTGTCACGTTTCATGTAACCGATCTACTTGAGTTTCATAGACATATTTATGGAATATGTTTCTTTGATATTCATATCTTGCAGAATATTAGCATGTTTCTTTCTCTTTTCTATTGTATTCTCCCCAGAGGCTATTATAACATCAGATGGAAGATGCACAACAGAGATGTATTATTGAATTAAGGTTATTCTAGAATTTACTAATTATTTATGTACAGTTGTTATAGGACTTCTTTACACTGATACAGAGTTATTGTAGAGTGTATTACATTGTTATATATATATATATATATATATATATATATAATATATATATATATATATATATATATATATTGTGTGTGTGTGTGTGTGTGTGTGTGTGTGTGTGTGTGTGTGTGTCAGAGTCCTAACTATTTCCTCCTTCTAGCTCACTGGACTTGGACAGGCAAATTACAACATCTACGACACATATACTAATAACACATGAATGCAATCGGAAACTCGCAGGAGCTATCTCCTGACCAACATTTATTACAATATATTACAGGCTGACAACATGGTCGCACTTCACGCTCACACAATCGTTCAACACCAGCAGCCACGCGCTAGCTCACATGGGCGATATTTACACTGTCGCCCGTATGACCATTCGCAATCACAGCCTCACATCATCCCGCACATATCACAGTTAGTACATTCCTCGAATATCAACACACAACGTTCATCTCCATCTATCCGTCACAAACACTATCGTTCTATCGTTCTATCGCTCTCTAGATCTCCACACGTCCGTCTCTATTCGCTGTCTCACACACACTGCCTCCGTTCTCCTTGACCTTCCCACATCACGTGGGTCTATCCACGGACTTCTTGCCTGACCGTCCGTTAGCCAAGCCGTGATGTCTCCTACTGCCCTTGACCTCAGCTATGCTTACACTGACTCTCGCTTACATACCGGCACTTACACTATTACTTACATATCAGACCCTGACACTCTCCCCCCGCACAAACAATGTGGCACTTTCTCTTGGAAATGTGACACATTCTGTTGTTACTTTTGGTACATTTTTCTAACCTTGTCAGGGGATTATATGATCATAAGTACGCGTGCGTCTCTTCTTACTCTGATCTTTCACGAGACTAATCATAACTATTGTTCTCTCTTTTTCAGTACTGAGGTTTTTCTCAAGGTTTTGTCGTGGTCTGGCAAATGTTCTGGTTGGGTCTATTCGTCATACCTCGTTATATTCTTCAATCCCCAATCCGTGACATTACATTCTGTTCATGTTTCTCAATCGATTGTCTGTGCATTATCATCTCATAGTTATTGTGGCTATGCTGGTTTAAGGATTCTCCATTGATTCACGCCGCAAATAAGGCTACAACTTCCTCTTACAGCATTCTTAAATTTTCTCTCTATTCAGACGTGGTCCCCGTCGTCTCTATTTAATGCACTCTAATCGATTCTTTATGAGCACGCTATGTCAATGTTGTGGTCATGGTTCGAATATACTTCATGTATATAATAGTCCCCCTTACCTCTTTTATGTCAGACCTTGACTTGTTTCCCTTTTTGGGTACACCTCGTTTACTGTTATGGAGAGTTCTTATTAATCTCTTTGGTTGGCATCACCCTGTTGGTCTGTTCCTTCTTGTTACCATACTATGATGTTAATTTTGTACCACTATTGCTAAGCGTCATTCGTCGGGCTATCCACCATACGCGAAAGCAAGTTTGGCAACACTCGCGTATTGGGATTGCCAGGCGTTGATTCTCAGCATTACAACTTATTCTATTCGCCACTATACTTACGCTCATATGTACATATCACATTATAACAATACAAAGTATTATAATAATAAAATTAGACATTGGATGTCATGCAGTTAATACCTATACAATAAAATGTTCATCGTCGCTGCCTTTATGCACTTATAGGATACTGTTCTTGTCCTGTGAAAGTTATGCACACGTAATTAAATTACCAGTGTTCACTGTTCATTACGGTGCTGGAACATTTGGCATTTCTTCTTTCTGAACCGATTATTGACGTCTTCTGTATATCATGATATTGTCTTTCCTTCTGTATAGTGATTAAGACTTTTCACCAAGTTTGGACAATTTGTAAGTCCGTTCTGTAAAATTGCTGGAATTCACACATATAAAATACGAATTACTGTTTTAAGTTCGGTGGCCTTAATTATGAGTGTGGCCATGGTGCGTCTGTCTGTGACTGTCTTTGCCATAGTTTGTAGGTTGGCATCTGGTTCATTAAACTGTTCACTGGAAATGAGTGTCTATACTTGTGAAGTTCTTGTCGTTGTTAGTCGATTTCAAAAGGTGGATTCTGTAGATACTCGTTTGAAACATAGTCAATATGGGTATATCTTACTGTTTGATAAATGAAATCACATGTTGAGTCTTACTGTTCTGTTGATGACACTTTTCACGTTGAAGGAACTTTTATGTTGGTCTATACAATGGAGTGTGCTAGTATCATAGCGCTGGAGTCGTACAGCAGACAAGGCAACTCTGGAGTTACTCGATCTACGGATATAAAGTGGGTTACGGTTAAAATTAATTTTCCAAAGGGTGGGGATTTTCAAATTTCATGTTGAGATCATTTTGAGTGCTATCTCCAAACCTGCACTCGTACATGTGTGTATACATCCAATAGTTCAAATAATAATAATACACCATGTGTAGTTTTGAACTGTAATCGTGCATGTTTGTACACTTTTCTGCAATTTGTATATATTTTCCAAAATATGTAGGGTAATTTGTTGCTGATTTTTGTCAGTAATTCCACCGACTGATGATTTACATTGTTCAGCATAAGTATGTGTCTGAGTTGATTTGACATAGTGTTTAGTAGTGGTAACAACAAACTTTGGTTCACCAGTAATGATGCAAGTAACAAAGTTAGCTGGTTTGTCATGAGTAATATCATCTGTGTTGCGTCATGATGATGTGTGAATAAAATTGTTTGTGAAGACATTTGTTTTGCATTTACCATGTGTAGTGTGAGTAGAACCATCCATTGTGCGCACTTGGGCATGTATGTAGTTAACAGGAGGTATAGCATGTACCATGATGTTTTGTGATCTTTTCTCGCCCTTGTGAAATGCTTGTTATCTGTACCTTCTTTTCTTTGATGATACACAACAGTTTCTGATTTTTCTTGTTGTGAGATTTTATCAAGTTGGTATGGTGTGGTACTTTGGTCTGTTCATCATGTTGTTGTATGATGAGTGGTGTAGTTAAGGCAGTGTTTGTTGTAGTGTTGACTTTCTGCCCTGTCTGGGTTGTGGACTCTGTGTGGTCTATTACATTTAATACATTTCCAATTAATAAATCACAGCATGGATTGTCTAATAATGCGCAAGTTACTCTGCCTGATAGGAAAGGTAATTTTATATTGGCCCATGCCATAGGATATTTCTCCACTGTCCCTGAAACAGTTCTGCAATAGATGTACTCATCTAGGTAGTCTTTAGGATCAGCTAGGTTCTTTCGAAGACCGATAAGACAGGACCCTGTGTCGCGTACACATGTGCATACTGTGTCATTAATGTATCCCTCATGGAATGTTAGTTTTCCTAACGACAGTCTTGAGGTTTTGTTCATTTCCTCACTTTCTTGTTGAGTATTGCCCTCTTTAAATAAGGAATGAGGCTGAATGATATTAACAACATTATTGAAATATGGTACAAAATCTGTTGGGTAAAACTCGGTCTCTTGTGAATTTGCAGTGTTTGGTCTTGTTTTCGTCTCTGTGATGTTTACTTTTTCTAAGTTCTTTGCTGAACTGTCTGTTGTAATGTTCATGGCTGCATTTGCTTGTGCTTTCTGTATTCTTTTTACTCCTTCACATTCAAAACGTCTGTGGCCATACGCGAGGCAAAAATGACATTTTGTTCTATATTTTTTTTGGTTTACCTTCCCCAGTTTTTGTGCTATAATAGTATTTAGGTATTCTTGATAAGTGGGATTTTTATCGCATATTCCATTTTCTGTATGTGGAGTGCTACAATGTTTGCACAGTACTGGTTTTGTTTTCTGTGGTTTGTTTTGACAATCTGTGGCTGCAGATGCCGTTGCGCTTACATTGCTCTTCTGTTGAGTGTTCTTAACTGTGTTCGTATTTTGGTTGTAATACGCGCGGCATTTTGCTAGTAAATCTTTGATAGGCTCTGTGTTATGTTCTTCTAAATATTTTCTGCATTCGGCTGGGAGTGTTGCTTTTAGTTTCTCTATTATGAAGAAATTTAATACTGGTTGATCATTGTTTGTGTCTCTAATTTCAGACATTAGCCTCCTGTACCTGCCTTCTATTTCCTGTATATAATGGGTAAACGACAAGTCTGGGACTGGTTTCAGGTCTCGTAACACTAATATTAGGGTGTCGAGGTCGTTTAAGTAGTTTGATAATATGTTTGTTTTGTAATAATCATAGTCTTCCCTTGACATATCTGGTATGATCTCTTGCAGATGTCTGTTTCGTATTGGTAAGGATTCCCTATACCATGTATACCATCTAGTTTTTGGAATTTTGTAGTCTTACATTTTCTTTTCGAATTCCTGTGTCCACTCGCGGATAAGGTTATTTTTCCTATTACTGTTTACAATCTGCTTCAAGTCTTCCTTGAGTTGAGACTTTGTATCGTTTAAATAGCCTTCAATGTTTCGTAATGTTTTGTGCACCAGTATCTTACTTGTTCCGGAGTGCTTGCATATTCTAAGGCTAGTTCTTTGAGGTCGTCATATGAAGTCATTTTGGACCTAGTTTAATTTCTAAGTATTTAATTAATATTCAAATGTACAAATGATGATATCTAATCAAGCAAATCACAGAATGCAGATTTGGGTATTTAGCAATCAAAATTAATCAACTTATCTTTATCTGCTGTTTACTCGAACGCTTGATGTACAGGAACGTGATTCTCGTGCTGGTTACCGTTGGCCTATTCTGGTTACGTCGGTCGCTTTGTAGAATTGAAACCTGCTGTGGGAAGAAATGATGTTATTTTCGTTCTGATTTTGTTAACAAATCTCCGATATTTACAAAATTATGCAATTGATCTTCTTCTTTGCATAAGTAGCATTCTTTTATGCATTTTACATGGGAATGTGGTTCATGTGTACTTCTGACACCATTATACCTGTCAGAGTCCTAACTATTTCCTCCTTCTAGCTCACTGGACTTGGACAGGCAAATTACAACATCTACGACACATATACCAATAACACATGAATGCAATCGGAAACTCGCAGGAGCTTTCTCCTGAACAGCATTTATTACAATATATTACAGGCTGACAACATGGTCGCACTTCACGCTCACACAATCGTTCAACACCAGCAGCCACGCGCTAGCTCACATGGGCGATATTTACACTGTCGCCCGCATGATCATTCGCAATTACAACCTCACATCATCCCGCACATATCACAGTTAGTACATTCCTCGAATATCAACACACAACGTTCATCTCCATCTATCCGTCACAAACACTATCGTTCTATCGTTCTATCGCTCTCTAGATCTCCACACGTCCGTCTCTATTCGCTGTCTCACACACACTGCCTCCGTTCTCCTTGACCTTCCCACATCACGTGGGTCTATCCACGGACTTCTTGCCTGACCGTCCGTTAGCCAAGCCGTGATGTCTCCTATTGCCCTTGACCTCAGCACTGACTCTCGCTTACATACCGGCACTTACACTATTACTTACATATCAGACCCTGACAGGCTGATAAGGCCTATTTTGGCCCGAAATGTTCTTTGACAATGTGGGCAAAGAATGCTTGACGTCTCTGGAGGAAGATTTCCTGCAGTGGTTTTTCTGTCCTGCCTTTTCTTCACAGCTCTTGCAGTCCTGGTTGCCTCACATATGACTGCACCTTTGCGCAATGATGCACGCCACGAATTTCGGTCTCTGGCTGCAGCCTCCCATGTGTCATGATGAATTCCAAAAGCATTCAGTGAAATTTTCAGAGTGTCTTTAAAACGTTTCCTCTGGCCACCGTGGGAGCGTTTACCACAACGCAGTTCGCTGTAAAAAATTCGTTTAGGGAGCCTGTGATCTGACATGCGAGTCAAGTGACCAGCCCAGCGAATCTGATTCTTCATCAGTAGAGTGTGGATACTGGGCATGGATGCTCTTTCTAGGACTTCAGTGTCTGGAATCTTGTCTTGCCATTTAATCTTCAGTAGCTTCCTTAGGCAGACTGTGTGGAAGTGGTTTAATTTCCTAGCGTGTCGCTGATAAACAGTCCAGGTTTCACAAGCATATAGCAGTGTGGATAATACAACTGCTTTGTAGACTTTTAGCTTTGTTTGCAGGCTTATTCCAGTTCTGTCCCATACATTCTTATACAGTCTGCCAAAGGCTGCACTGGCCTTGGAGATTCTTGCATTCACTTCGTCATCGATTGTGGCAGCTTGTGACACAGTGCTGCCAAGATAGGTGAATTTATCCACAACACTTAGTCTATGATTATTCACTTTGATATTCGGCACAGTGTGATTATTCCCTGGCTGGTACATAACTACAGTCTTCTCCAAGTTGATATTGAGCCCAAAGTTGGCACAGGCATGTGAGAAAGCTGAAACATTATGTTGCATGTCCGCCTCTGAGTTGGCGTATAGAGCGCAATCATCAGCAAACAGGAGCTCTCTGACGGTGCCGCTGTTAATTTTGGTTTTAGCTTTCAGCCTTCTGAGATTGAATAACTTTCCATCCATACGGTAGTTGATGTCTATTCCAATGTCGTCGTTCTCGAAGGCATTCATCAACATGGCTGAAAACATGAGGCTGAACAGTGTTGGTGCCAGGACACATCCTTGCT